>CAJNOP010000375.1:0-13065 GCA_905250075.1 Rotaria sp. Silwood1
AAAGTACTCTACTGAACATTCTAAATATATTTGAGTTCAATTTAGGTTTGATAAGCTATCAAATTTTTCACGTAAAAAATGAAAAACATGCAAGTTTTACAATTGTTTTTTTTTCGTTAAAATATCGCAGAATTTTTTAGTATTACTTTTGAGTGTTAGTCTAACTGGATATAAAATAGTATTAGAAGTTGTGAAACTTTTCATCGTCATCATTGTATCTAATCTGTCCATTAAATTGACATTATGTGAGTGTTATTTAATAAGCTTGTTTCTGCATTTGAAAGTTTTCTAATAGAATGACTCACCGTAATGAAATGAAAAGAATTTAGCATATTGAAAAATTTTTGTATTGATTTGTTCTTGACTAAGCTCAATGTTGTAAACATGATCGATGTCTGCTTGTTTAGCCTAATGATTCTTTTTTTTTTCTGTACAACAAGACACCTGTATATGTTTCTTTCTCTTGATAACTTCGCTTGACTCTATTCTTGTTTTATAGTGTGTAATACACTATTATAAATGTATCCAAACAAAATGCGCACGCTGTGCACAAAACGATATGCTTGAATGATCTATACATATCGGGTATTGCACACGATATCAAATCGAAACATATTTTAGCTTCAAAAGTTACCAAAAAAAGCAAATGATAGCAAGGAAAAAAAAATAACAAATCACTTTTTTTTTGATATACTCATGTACATACATCAAAAGCTACAAACACAAGAACTTTTTAGGTATTCTTAGATACTATTGATATCCATTCATTACAATCTCACGTAATACTCTTCATATATATATCTTTTTTTTGAAAAAAATTTCTTGTTTAACATGACATTAGAATATCAAAAGTATTGAATGCCTAACAACTAGAGTATATAATTTAGTGCACCTGATTAATACATAACTGTGAGTGTATGTGTGAATGTTGTGATTTTATAAACGGAAAAGCAAGACTTCAGGAGTATGAAAATCTATGAATTGAAAAACAAAACTTATTCCGATGCAAGAAAAAATAAGTAGATTTCCATCTATTAATTTCATAACAATCAATTCATTTTATTTTCTCATAATCCATGTCATTCTATAGAGCAAAAATCAACTAAATCGTTAACAATAATTATTTTGCTATATTCGAAAAGTTAATATTACTTCAGAAAATTTCATAGTAAATAGTTATAATTAATTTGATTCATGAGATCATCTTTACAAGTGAATAATCTACAAATATCAAATTTCTTATCGAAAAATGTAGTGATGCAAAAGTATTCTTTCTCGAGATGTCGAAAGATTCAATTTGTGGAAAGAGAGTTGGGCATTGAATGGATCAATGATATAAATGCTTACTTTCAACAGAAAAATGGTGCTCAAGTCAAAACCTATCAACTCTACGATGACGTGCATCAACATATTATTCGACACAATGTATTCATATTAATAAAACATATCATCATCAATCTTCATGTTTAGATGAATAGACTTCCGTAGAAACTTGTGTAAATCTGTATAAGTATTCTGATTAGCTACAAGAAAAATGAAATAGTTTGATAATAGTGATAGAATGTATTAGAAAAACGATTATGGATAGGTTAGAAACTGTAGATAGTAGTCAATAGACAAAATGTGTCTTTTGTTGGTGATTGTTGAAGATTACCAGATAAGCATGATATATCTAATAAAAACAAAAGAGATCGTTTGGAACTAGAGAAAACTTTTAGAAATAAAAAATTTTTCAACTATATGAAGATAAGAAAACTAACTACACAGTGATGCATAAAGAATGAAACTAATCCGATCGTTTGGAAGGTTTCATTAGGATTCGGAAAAAAATTAGTTTCTTTTTTTAAACTTAAAAAAATAAATGAATTTTTTATTCTTGAAATTTGTATGTATAATCAACTTTAAGTATGAGTGCGACTAACCTGAAGCAAAATAAAAAAAATTATCTCGAAAATGATTAATTCATTGGAATTCTGTTTTTGATGTAGAACTCGCATAAAACCTCTGTTGGCGAAACAAAATTCCTAACAGAACTTTCATTGTAATCGATAGATAACTGCAGATTACAAAACGTAAAAGATTGTACTAATATAGTTTAATAAATTATTAAAATTCTCGAACTTTTGTTTGGAATGAATTATGTTGCTGTTGAAATGTTGATCCTTACACTATGTCAAAAAGAAATTTAAATAATTCCACACTATCAATTTCTAGCAGAATTTAAAATAATACTGGCATAAAAATGTTGAGTTTTATTTCTATTATTATAACTTACTGGAATTTGTTACTTGGGTTCCTACTAGTAGATGTTTGAATTTCTGTTTTTTACTTCAATAGGTATTTATACGATCTGATTTCAACAGAGAAGAAATAATCAACTGTAAACGATGAATTATTTTTTCAGCATGAATGACATTCTAGGGAGGAAGAGCACTGTTCAAGGGAGAGAAGAAAAAACCCTGATTCCATGATTTCGTGATTTCACTGACTCTAAAGTAAGATCAATTAGCTGCTTCAGGAATCGCTAAGAACCATTCGACTCTTTTGGAAAAGTATCAGTGTAGCCAGATTGGGTATTCTAGACATTCATCTGAAGTTGAATTATTTTCACTAAAAAAAAATCTTATTTAACAATGAAAATAACTTTTTTCTGTAAAAGATTGTTTTCATGAAGAAACTTCTTCAAGTAAAATAACATCACTTTCTCGATAAAAAAGATGTTTTTTTAGGGAAACAACGACTTATTGTTGCTAGGAAGGAATATTTTTACTTAAAAGAATTAGATTCAAAACTTCGAGGAACTAATGTCAGATTTGCATTCTTCGACTCTGAACATTTTCGGTGAAACTTTATAAAATAAAACTGGATGGCATATAGAATCGAAATCAATACTGGTGCATATCTAGAATCACTTTGAATCACATGGAATTAGATATGCATCAACTCCATAAGATTCTAAGTGATTCCACAGATTCCAAAGGCATGAAATCAGCATTTCCTCTTTGTCACTGGCTCATATGTATTCACATATTTTATTTTCGTCAATGCGAGACGTCTATCTCTATAACTAAAGATTTTTTAAAGCAACAAATTTTATTTCTGGAACGAAGTATGTATCTCTGATAGTGAGACGTTTTCTCTTCTATGTTTATAGTGAAGCCACAAGTTTTTTGTCTACTTCAAACATTACTTCTAGTCATACGAATCATTTTTCATTTGACTGCAGTAATTTTCGATGTTTGGTATTTTCATTTGATATATGAGAAGATTAATAAAATAGATAACTGCCTCGACATTGTATCATTGTGATATTCTGCAACTCATATAACATAGCATTTTTAAATCGGATAGCTTTTTTCCATCGACCAGACTATTTTGCAATACTGCTTGTCCATACTAATATTGTCGCCTATTAAAAGGACATCAATAAAGACTTTATTTGATAATCTCCTTTTTTGACTGATTAGACATTTGATGAAGCACAATTTTACCACAAAAAATTTGCATTGCTCCCAGGAAAACACGATTAAAGCAAAATAAAAAAAATTATATACTTAATATTCAGCAAAGGATATGAAGAGCAGAGAAGAGTGTTGAAAAGAAGTCTTACGTTAAGCAAGAATAAAAAAATATTATATTGTTCATGTATTCAACGTTTTGTATAATGTAGTAGTTAAACAGATTTATTCAATTATGGTAGATCAGTTGAAGATACAAACAAAAATTTTTAGGATAAAAAAAAAACGGTGCTAGATTGCATTCGAGTCCTTGGTTCACCTTTGATTGATAACTTTTTAGTCGAGTACAATTGAATACAGGTCGAGAGGGAAGAGCAGTAGGAAATAAATAACAGAAAAGAAACGAGATAACTGCTGTAAATAACATTTTATTAAATATTTATTTCAAACAGAAATAAAAAGAGGGAAGATTCACGCTTTCGTACCGTGTCTGATCATATCATCAGGTGTAAAATGAAAGATTAACTTTTTGTTGTTTGATTTTAAAAGAATAATTGCTCAAGTTAATTCGGAGAGTGTCGACCTTGATCTTAGGATGGAGCATCTCTCACAACACTAACAGGAGTATGTCCCTAAACAAAATATTTTTTCAATTTTAATCTTTTCTAATAACGAAAAACATCTTATTTCATATTCACTTTGTTTTCGCGAGTATGATGCTTTTTTCTTTTGTTAAGACAAATTTGATAGAGTTTTGCGCGGATTGAACTTTTCGAATCCAACACTTATTTTAGAAGTAGCATAAACAAATGGCTACAGTCATACTCACATACTTTCTATGAAGTGCATTTTATTACTATAATTTTTTTCATGAATGTCAAATTATTTAACAAAAAGCTATAAAATATAATAATAATAATAATAATAATAATTTTCTTATTTATTTCAAAAATAAAAAAATATTAGAGAAGGACATGTTTTACTAACAAGAAATGTTACCACCATAAATATATGCTGTACTGTACATATCTATCATCAGCCGAGAAATTTCTTACTTTGGCCAAATCAATATTTACGTCTTTCTGTGCTTCGATAAAATTTCTTATTACGTTGATATCATTGTCAGATACATTTTCAATGCATAATGAAACTAAATGACAAGTGTTCTTATTTGTTTTTGATAATAAAAATTGTAATAATTGTCCAAGGCGCCACCATCCAAATCTATTGATTGTAAGGTGTTTCAGTCGTGGACATAAATTAACAAAAAATTGTACTAATTCCATTTCATAGGATGATATAATAGTCAGACTTTGAATATTATTTGTTTTTGAAACCAATCTAAAAGTTTCATTTTGTTGAAGTACATATGAATTTGTAAGATGATATGATCTTTGTGGATCATAAAATGACAATAGTTCCATGTTTAATGTATGAATATAAGGTATATAACGTAATAATTCGATCATTTTTGAAAAACAAGAAAGATTTGAATGAATAGCTAATTTCGTCAATTGTTTCAATGGAAAGACTTTCTTGAATTGGTTTGATAAAGAATTTTTACTTTCATGAATAAAGTTGTGGAATAAAGTAATTTCAGTTACATTTGGAAAATAATTTTTACAATTAATCACCGCTTTTTTAGTTTGAATTAGAAGATGATTAACTGAATGTATATGACTTTTTTCATCATTTCTATTTATGTTTTCATTTGTTTCTTCACATAATAGTTGTTGTTTTCGTCTTAAAAATAAAATTATTATAATAAATAAGTGAATCTATTCATACCTATATGGATTCGTTGAAAAGAAAATAGCATGATCATCATTCTGATTATGATAGATATAATGTTCAAAAAACCATTTTCGTTCGAACCAAAATAACGAATTGAATTTATCAACTAGATTATCATAAAGTAAATAATTGGTTTTGTTAAAAGAATATTTATGCTGAATATCAAAGATTCGTAGATTTGGTAAATGAAATAGAATTAATTCTTGCCATTGATTGGCATCAATATATGCTAGATTATTCTTTGTTGAAATATATAATATTTCAATTTGATTAAATAAGTTTTTGATTATGAATTGAAATTCATCAAACGTAACATCTATCATATTCAAAGAAACCTGTGTCAAATGATTTAATACAATTGGATAGAATTCTCTTATTGATTTTTTAGAAGATTTATATAAATTTCGAATTGATAAACGACGAATTTGAGGAATATATGATAAAAATGCATAAAGTTCATCGACATAAAGTTGATTAATAATAAAATATTCAATAGGACTAAATTCTATAGTTGCCATAGATAATGAATTAGATTGAGAATTTCCTGTCAATGATAATTTACAATATTTCAAGACGGGTAAACGGAATATTTGATGATAAAAAACATTTTTATTTTGAACATTATCTGTACAATTAACAATTAATGAATAAAGAAAAGGTAAAGAAATTAAATGAATAAGAAGTTCTTCAAAATATTTTGATTCAATATTACCAAGATGAAGATTTTCAAGTCGAATAAAATTTAATAGAATAGAAATCGGTGAAAAGAGACGTTCGATAATCAATGGATTTAATAGATGAAGTAATGTTATTCGATATTGAAAAGGAATGATAATATTTGTGTTATAACATTCAAATTTTGATTTCGATATAAACGATAAACTGATTCGAATAGGAAGAGTTGGATCATTCAAAAGATTTTCAAATCGAGTATTAACTTTAGAAAAAGCTTCATATACATCATAAATATCCAGATAATCAAAAATTTCATAAAAAAGTTCGTTAGAAAGATCTTCAAGATGGGTGATAGAATCTCTTTATAAAATAAAGGATAAAAATTAAAATTATTAAAAAAAATATTTTCTTTTCACTGACCTGTGTGAATTGAATATTAATTTCTTTTTTTTATTATTGTCAGTAAAATCATTTTGTCTTTTACGTTTTATCTGTTCCATATCATTAAAAATCAACGATATGTACACGTGTAACAGAACAGCGTGTTTTTGTCTCAAACAGAATAGAAAATGAAAAAAAAATAATGTTTATTGACAGAAGATTGTAATGTATTGACATTGACCATTATTTTTTTTGTGTTTCCTTTCTTTTCGTTCTGTCTTTGCAATACGGCAAACGTATACATATACTTGTGTGTGTTATTTTTCCTTTTCGTTCTTTCATCTTTTCGTGATCTTCTCTTGATCTCAACTTATATTCGTTATTGTTGATCAAGGTCAAACAAACGTTATATTTAACCTTGATCTTGTTGTCTATTACGTAATAATGTTATCTACTACGCAATATCCTTGTCTATTGTGATAGATATATATTCTTTTAGTTTTCCATAATAAACTTTGCATTTACGTATTCACTTCAATACGTGACAAAGATATACTTGTAATCTAACACAAAAAGATATGCATCTTTGTGATAGTACTTATAAAAATTTTTGTTGACACTGAAAGTATCGTTATACATATATATATAAAAGGCAAAAAACGTTCTGTGTAATCGAATAATAATAGTTAAACAAACATAAAATCTTTCGTTTATCATCATAGACATATTGTAGTAAAATGATTTTTTATTACTTTTATTGAATATTCGTTTGATAGTTCGATAGACTTTTGATTTTTTTTCTTTGATTTCTCGGCAGTTATAAGAGATCAGTCAGGACAAATAAACTTATCGACTCCCTCTCCTATTGATCTAATTCGACTAACTAGGCTCTGGGAAGTTCATTAAGAGTATTCCCAAGGGGGCCAGACCAATAGTTTAAGAGATAATGTGTATTTTTTTCGCTTGATACAAGCCTCACAAAGCATTTCAATAGCTGAGGGTGAAGGCAGAATCTTGATACAGCCGCCAAAGGTCATATCAATAACTGAGAGTGTCGCGAAATCTTGATCCACATTTGAAGGGCATCTCCATAGCTGAGGGTGCCATGAAGTATTGTTTCATGGCACTCTCAGCTATTAATGTGCCGGATATGGGGTTGTGGGTGGGTTGGTGTGAGTGTGGCTGAGATGAAGATTCACGCCCACACCCACACCAGTGGTTGACAAAGAAGAACCGAAGCAATTCTTCTATAGAAAACAAAAGCTAGGATTAAACTAGTGATGCAGACCATAACGAATCAGTACCGTTTATAAAAGCGTATAATGCAGAAGTGCTATTGTTCACGCGCATGGGAAAGTAATTTCTTCTGTTAGAGATTAAATAATGAGATTTCTAGCAAGTCGAATAGAGAGATTTCTACTCGATTCGGATTTAGTGTCTAGTTTATCTCTCAGTCACATCGAGTTCACAGGTACCAGTCAATCCAGTGTTGTTCGTCGTCGTAGTCATCACTTAAGCTTCTAGAATCGAACGCTTCCTCAAACCGCCTGATGCTTTTGCAAGAAGGCTCGAGATGCAACTGTAAATGGTTCGAAGGAAACGACCGCACATCAGTGTTTTTGTCAGATTCTGTAGGGGCACCATGCAATTGATTTTGCATGAACTTTGATATGGAATTCAACTTTCATAGATACAGCTCCTATGTTATTCCGCGTCAGACAGGTATCTGTTCCATCCTATCCTACATCCCATGATTCAATAAATTTCCGTCCTATCCCATTTCAGAATGTGATGGAATTCGACTAATAGCAAGCGTCAAATCTTGATGTGAAAAAAAAAACGAATGAAAGTCACCAAAACGTCTTCTTTCTTCTATTGAAAATTAAAATTCAACTTCAAAGGAATGCTGTCATGTCAACCTTCAACAAGCCATAAAGAGATAACATCGTATTCACTAACTATTCTGTGTAGTGTTTTTTTCTTCCAACGCAAAATTACACAACTTCTTTTGTCGTTCTTCGTATGACTAATCAAAGCAAACAATCTGCGAGGAAGTAAGTTGTCTGTTAGACTCATGTTTATGAGTTACACTCAAATCAAGACGAGCTTCTATTAGTCATCGATGTATTCGTGGTATTATTCAGCCTTGTTTCTTTATTTAATGCTTCAAGAGGAGAGTTAGAGAAGATTCTTTATTGGGTGTGAAACTTCATTTTAGATAATTATTGGTTTCCTGCAGATCTGCAGAAGCAATAACCACTATGTTGACATTATCCACACGTTGTGAAATTCGTCGCACATCATATCTACCTGAGATCATATCCATTCTCGAGCACGATTCACTCGTCTTTCAGTCACATAACGGTATTTTAACCGGTTCTCGCGCTGCCCGTCGTTTCTTGCCCAATTTTCGGGGAACATCAGACGACAATGATGTAGATTGGGACGTCATCATTTCTTCTAATATTCTATTGGAATGGTTACGCTTTCAAGAAAAAACAATTATTAGTATTGAGATGATTATTCCCACGACAAATGATTTAGACTTGTACGTTAATTGTGTTCTGTCCGATAAGTCGAAATATGATTTTGCCATTCCACGATCATCAATATCCTACGCTGCATATTTATTAGATAATGCGGAAAAATGGATTGACGAAAGGCCAAGCTGGATGTCATGGACGAGAGAAAAAAGTCGTTTTTCAACGAGTTGCGCCAAGCTTCTACTAATATTGAAAAAGTATATTCTCTACTATTCAAATCAGTGGGAGAAACAGCGCGAGACTATCGTCAACTTCTTACGGTCGCTGATCCTCTTACCGATGATGATACAAAATTGTGTGACTTGTTTGTTCGTTATAATGAGAAATTGCATGGAAAACGTCCTCAGAATATAGATGAATTTGTTTTGACTGCAAACGATGCTCAGAAAAGAATAACTTTTAATCGAGATGAATTTTTCCAACTGACCAAAGACAAACAGTTATCATCTATCTACCATGTAGCAATGTCAATGTCTATTGCTGGTGATATTCTCATTGGATTGGAACACATATGTACTCAAGGTCCACTCTGGCTAGCTAATTATGTGATCGATAATTGGATTGCTATTCAAAACGAAAAATTCAAAAAACAATTTGTATTACCTCCTGCATGTCTTAAATTTGAAATTGACAATCATCGATTGTTTCCAAACATTCCCGAAATTGCTTCACAACGAATTCTCCACTATCTCACCGATACGTCTGATTTTTACTCAATGCAATTTGTGTGTAAACGATGGTACACAATCATGCATCAAGAAATATTCTGGCGAGACTTGTATCTTTCATGCTATGGAAAATATTCCGGCAATGTTGATGATATCAAAAGCTGGAAAATGTTGTACTTTGTGAGACTTGAGGGACATATTACAGATGAAAGTAAACTTGAGCAGTTGGTCAATGCAACGATTGAATTGAGACAATTTGCGGCGAATGACATTTTACACCTATGGGAAGATTTGACCCATGAAGAGCAGTTGGTCGAATCTGCTATTCTGTCTAAAATCAATCACATCCTGTCTAATTGCTTTTATTATCATGTGGAGAAAACACCAAATCATTTTTGTGTTAAACTCGTTATTGTTGGAGGGTGGGGTGTGGGTGTGGGTGTGAGTTTTTATCTTCTCTTTCTCACACCCACGCCCACACACCCTCACATCCACACGCCACCCACATCCTCACCCCACCCACATCCTCACCCTCACCAACACCCGATTCCTACAGAGTTCCTAAAAATATTCAAGGTATGACGGAAGATAGTTCATTTATTTTTAATCCATACCATACAGACACCCACCCGCCCATACCCATACTGACTCTCATCTACACCTGCGATCGTTAGTTTATTCTGCATAAAAAAATGCTTTGAGAAAGAGTCACTTTTTCTCGCTTGACATACAATGACTACCTCTGCAGTTCACGGGTAATATCCTATTTCTTCGAAGTACAGCACAGTAAAAATGTTTTCTTCGTCCATTTTCTTCTTTCGCCAAGTTTTTTTTTAAGAAATGTTCGGGATCCAATATTTGCCTTATACGCCTTCCTGACCAGGTGTTCGTATAAAATTCAGTCATATAAACATTTGATGGATACACGAAAATAAGCCAGGTAATAACAGTCGGAACACCTGACAGTGCTTGTACTATAACTTTAAAAATGTATTCCACAGTAGAAATTCCACAGTGCAAATACGTCTGTTGAACAGGTCTCACTGGATACCATATTTGATATGGAATGATACAGAGAAGATAGGTGATTGGTGGGATGAATATAAACAAACGTTTTCTCAGCAGTTTGAAAAATATTTTTTTCCTTGACTCCTGAGCAGTACTATGGTGATATATATATAGGGCAAAATTAATCAGAACGAGTAAAGTTCCTAGTACATAGATGAAACCTGCAAGAAAGGTGGCCGTATAAAACCATCGTGATGTTTTGCGTGCCTTTGGTGTTTTATGCGGTACATTCCATTCACATCGGTAGATCAGCATTGTTATGCTAGTTATAGCAGTAAAAGAAAAGACAAGTAGTAATGTAACGACTAATCGCCACCGTGTCGCATTCATTTTAAAATTAAAGCAGATGATGAGGCCACGTTCAAATGCAACGAGAGCACTTAGGGAAAGACACAGAAGCAATGTTACTTGATCTCCACTCTTTTTAAGAAAACAATGAAATGTTTCAGACAGTTGTTCATTATTTGCGAAAGGATATGGTTTGAAATACTGCACAGATTGATTAACTACAAGCAATACACTTCCGGCAATAGATATAATTGAATAAAGAATGAGATAGACACCGATGTTGGTACGGCGTACACGTTCACAGCCTAAGAATACTTCAAGACTAAGCAGATTATTCAAAAGTGATAAACATAGTTCAGTTAAATATATAATTAGATAGACATAATCCGTGTTAAATTGTACTTGCTGTTTGTTTGGAATCCGGTCTGCACAGTTTATACCCTGGAAACATGGATCACACTGACAGTAACTTGTATTTGAAGATTGACTTAATATGAGTTGACCACCATTGAGACATTCAGAAGACATCTAGTAGCCGTGCAGTGTTGTAAACAGAACTTCGAAATAAACCGTGTCAGGCTAGACCTGCACAAATATTCATGCAAAATATACCTATATGATGTATAGAGTTATACTATACGATCTTAACCTATCGTGCTAAAGTAACTGCAGAAATGTCGAGACATGGTTCTTCGCTTAAGAACATCATAGCGAGTCAATTTTTTTTTCATTAGAAAGAGCAACATCTGAACTACAGATTTTTACCAACCATATTTTTTTCAGAACGTATATGAGAAGAAAAAAAGCTCCAAACCAGACACTCCTAAAAAAGTTCTTGTAATTTTTTTAAAGTTTAGAAAATGTGTGTTTCTCGATTATTTTAGGGTGTATGGGCTAAATTCCCATAACAAAATACACGAAAATGTAGCGCATAAGAAACTCTATCGAAATCATCCCTATTAAAATACTTTAAACTCATTCTAGCATCTTTAATCTAAAAGATTAGAAAGGTGGAGTTTTTGTAGAAAGGATGGTTTTTCCAAGAACTACCAGCCAGAAAGAATATCAGCCATCATCTCGAAAAAGCATACATGAAATCGGTTTTTTTGCCGTGTTCGTTCGGAATATACGAGAGTTAAGGAACTTAACGGAAAAAACCTAGTTCAATAAGTATTTTCTACCGCTTCAACACGGACAGGCAATGAGAACAACCAAATTATTCAGTCTGTTCCAGAAAAAACAATGTAGTTCTATTAAACCTAGGAGCAAATTTAACCTCTAATACCTGATTGTAAGGAGCGCCTTTTACGCTACAATAATTACTATTGAAAGTGTTTTTTCATCGTTTTTTTGATATTAAAAAAATTAATAGAAATGAAAAAAATGATGTTGCTCTCTGATCAAGTTGCAAGAACTGTTTTAGAGATGTCTAGTTTGACGCTTTTCTTTCTTCTCATATATGTCCTGAAAAAATATGGTTGGTATAAATTTGTAGTTCAGATGTTGCTCTTTCTAATGAAAAAATCGGCTCTCTACGATGTTCCTAAGCGAAGAACTATGTCTCGACATTTCGGTAATTACTTTTGCGCCGTAGGTTATAGTTCACTTAGCGTGAATATTCAGAAGATAAAACTAAAATTCTTTTCTGTTTCAAACGTGAGATGTACAAGAAAACAATTAGAGAAAAAAGACACAATTAAACTTTCTGCATCTGGTTTTGTAGACTCAATTTTTTCAAAACCTTTCTTCATCAATCAAATTGAAAATCAAAGAAAACTTCTGATTTTGGAAAACCGTTTTTCATTGTTAAGCCACAAATTCAATTCTACATCGTTATCCTCTAACTACGTTCTTACACGACTCAATCGTTTCTGTGAGCAACAT
This sequence comes from Rotaria sp. Silwood1, assembly GCA_905250075.1. Taxonomy (NCBI): domain Eukaryota; kingdom Metazoa; phylum Rotifera; class Eurotatoria; order Philodinida; family Philodinidae; genus Rotaria; species Rotaria sp. Silwood1. Next base: position 12,760 of record CAJNOP010000375.1, read on the forward strand.
CGAACCCTCTTTTTCTACTTGAAGACTGGCTTTAACAAATCCGGGCCTACTACCAGACTTCTGTAACAGACAAAGACTTTTTTTTTGTTTTCCGAATTTTCAGGTTTTCAACGGTCTAGCATGGAATTCAAACTGGTCGATTACCAGTGGGACTAGAGTGGTCTCAACATTGATGTCAGTTGGGAAAAAACTCCATTGATAATAAGTCTGTAAAGGAGTGCACGATTTCGAATGATAACTCTTGTGGTCGTTTTTAAGGTTGTTTGAATAATTTAAGTTTTCCTGACACTCTCGATGCGCTCCTGC
>CAJNOP010000375.1:13165-31894 GCA_905250075.1 Rotaria sp. Silwood1
AATTGTCCAACAGAAATTGACTACTGCTCATTGTTATATATACAGTTCCATTATAACTCAACATTTATGAATGAAATTTTCTGTGAATATACTACAGACGATGCCTGTAATTTTGACGCAAGCCACGCCTCAAAAGCTAACTTTATATGATAGTTATACGTGAAACAAAAGCGTCCAAACAATTTTGTCCACTATAGTATTATCATTTGCTTCGATCATCTTCCCAATTCTTTCAATATTTTTAATAAATTGTAAGATTTTTTGTTCTTCATCACCGTTGAATTTTTCCAAATTTGATAAGCATTCATGATAACAAATCATCATCGCTGAATCTTGTGCAGTGTGAGACATTGTTTGAATCTGTTCAGTAGTATTATTTAATGAGCTCAGAATTAATCTTTTTACTGTACGTTCAGATGTTTTTGTTAATAAATCACCAGTAAATTCTGGATCATTACCAGTACTTCGAAGACTATAAGCCGTTATTTTAATATCAATAATAAAATTGTGATAATATAATGTTGAGTTTAATCGACAACGTTGTATGTGTAATAATTCATTGGGTTATTCTCTTCTATTTGATTTTTTATTTTCCCTCTCTCAGACAATTCCTATTGGAACTATCTTTATAATTCAATTGAGGTTTTACAGACAGTTTCCAATGGAATTACGTTTAAATAATAAAAAAAATAAAAATAAAAAAGTAATCACTTACCGATGTATATTTCCTTTTAAAATTTGAATGGTATATGAATTTTTGTGTTGGTTCGTGTTTTATTATTAATAAATAATAAAACAATCGGTCACGGCACCAATATTAGGGAACATGTATAGAAGTTTATTTAATCTTTTTTTTAGCTGCTTCTTTTTATTTCAAACATATATCTGACCCCACACACATGAAAAATGTCCGCACACACATATATATATAGTGGCGGATGACTAGATATCATACTATCATAGAACAAAGAGAAGATATATCTACTAGAGAATGTACTGAGTTATGGGTACCCGAAAAAGTACCCTGTTACCAGTATATCACAGGAACTTTTGGGTACCAAAGTACTTGGAAGTACTTTCAGGTATCTAAGTGGTACTTTGACAAGTACCCTGCTACAAAATGTGTAGTAACTGGGTACTTGAAGGTACTGATCAGATACTCAATTGGGTACTATTGTATAGTATTTCTAGGTACCCTGTTTTAAAATTTTCAGTATGTTCAGGATCGAACCTGACTTTTAATTTTTTTTAATTTTTGTTTCTCTCAAAGCAATTTGCTACATTTTTTTTTCGATTTTATTCAATTTAATTTTTTCAATTCCGAAAACTTAGCAGGTACAATGCCGAGACCTGACCCGACTTCAGTTGGTCAGGTATCCATCAGACCCCTTCAGAGTGGTCTGCTCTTAATCTACGATCGAGATCGGCATGTTCTCGACTAAGAAATAGTCAAGAAATAATCTAGAAAAAATTAGTATGAAAATAGATTAATTTCTTATGTCTTACCCAGTTGTTTATATGGAGCCGTGTGTGAAAAAGAAAATGGTGAATGTATAGTCGCTACACAGAACGCGACAAATATAGGGTACCCTGTATAGCTTTCCTCAGTAAAATTACAGATGCGAGTACCCATACAAGTACTTGTTCAGTAAGCATACTTTTATGGGAACCACACGCAGTACCAAGGGGGAAAGTGCAGGCACCCAGCACCCAGCACCCAGCACCTAGCACCCAGCACCCAGCACCTGCTCAGCACGTATACCGCATTCCACAGTGAGCATCTACGGTACCTACGACACTTTCAGCATCTTCAACAACTATTCTATTGTCTTAAGTACTTAAGATAATGAAACAATGTTTGCAGGTGCTGAAGGTGCCGTAGGTGCTCATAGTGAAATGCAGTATAGGTGCTGAACAGGTGCTGTAGGTGCTGGCAGGTGCTGTAGGTGCTGTAGGTGCTGGTAGGTGCTGGTAGGTGCCGGTAGGTACTGGTAGGTACTGGTAGGTACTGGTAGGTGCTGGTAGGTACTGGTAGGTGCTGGTAGGTACTGGCAGGTGCTGTTAGGTGCTGTTAGGTGCTGTAGGTGCTGAGCAGGTGCTGGGTGCTAGGCGTCTGCACTTACCCCCTTGCGCAGTACCTACATCAGTATAATTACTGAGAATTTTTGAAGTACCCATATTGGATACCCTGCTAGGGCTTTCTCAGTACATGGGTACCCTGAACTCAGTACTTTCTCTAGGGTAGTCATCATAGATCAAAAGAAAATATAACCAAGTGCAAACGATATAACTATAAGAAAGGAAAAAGAAAGAAAATGAAAAAACGAAAGAGACCTAGACAAGAAAAATAGAGTGGAAACGATGTGAAGGGCGAGCCCGTAACAACTTACCACTTACTAATTACTAGTAATAGTAAGTGGAGTATGACACCCCTATGATGAAGAGAAGATCGGTATTCCTATCAATATCCGTGCCCAGTCACACCCAACCCATACCGATGCATTTTGAATCAACATGCACTTTTTATGAATATGTACTTACCAAATAAAAGTCATTTCATTTTGTTGTTGATATGAGATTCAATAGGTTCTACATTATCTATAGTGGTTTTATAATGAATCACTTGTTTTCTTCAGCCTAAAATTGTAAAAGTTCAAGGGGAACTTATATAGTAGAAAGCGTTCTCTGGTAAAATTTTCAAACTTATGGACTGAAAACAAAATGGAATTTTAAATAAATTTGATAGACTTTTTTCAGCTACATTTCGATGATTTTCAAAGAATATTTAGTAGCTCAAGCAGCCCAAAGCTGTTTAGCATGAAACTTTTATGAAAAAACGAGGCAGTGTTGCGTTCTCTAATGATGGATAGGAAACTGAAATATTTGTTTTCTGTACTGAAAAACGTTTGCTTGAAAGAAAATACGTGTTTGAACCATAGATTCGTTATAGTATGAGTAAATCATCTCCTGTTGGTCATTTTGATCAGGGTTTACTGTAGTCTATCTGCAATAAAAATATCAGCCCAAATTATTAGGATTTAAATTTTTCATCTGGTAGTGCTACTTTTGGTGATTACTGTATCATGTGAAGATAGATCAGCAGGAATATTCACTTTAATATATATACAGGATGGTCCATAAGTAGCTTTACGATAAAAAAATTGAATAACTCCGACTCGGTTCACTGAAATCAGCTGATATTTTTGTTAGCAGTAGAACTTTATCCAAAGTTTACTTTCATACGAATAACATAAACAAATACTCCTATGTTAATTTTTAGTTGCCATTCAGGGTAATAAAAAGAATAAGTCAAAAGACACATTACCTATGATAGAATATTGATGCAAATAGAGAAAGTTATCAGAATTAGTTGGTTTTATTACTGAAGTTCGTATTTTCTAATTAAAGCAGGCAATCGCACCTTTCTAAGCACTGAATTGTCTACTTCGGTGGAAAAATCAGTGTCTCATGCTTGAAAATTCGAATTATTGGAACTGATGACTTTAAGCTAGATAGTTGTGAAAATTTGCTCTATTTGCATTAATATTTTATCATAGATAAGGCGTATTTTTTATTTCTTCTTTTTATTACCGTGAGTAGCAACTGAAACCTATCTGTGAAAAGCTTCATATATATTTTTCTCACTTGTCAACAGATAGCATTGCTTTCATGAAGTGAATAATAATACCTAATAGAAGTATTTGTTTATATTTTTCGTATAAACATAAACTTTGAATAAAGTTCTACTAGTAACCAAAATATCAGCCAATTTAATTGACCCAGATGGAGTTATTCAATTTTTTTATAGTAAATCTACTTATGGATCACTCTGTATTTGGTTTTTTATTATAATCAACAGAGAGAGTCGGTTGCTGAAAAGCAAAAGTTGAGACTAGCAAATTGATTTCTGTTCTAGAAATATAAGTCGATCTGTTTCGCATTGATTTACGTACACTCACACTCACACCCACACCCTTTTCTTGTGTACTGAATATGATATTGTTACTATTCAGGGAGTATTTGAGAACTTTATACTGTTGTGTAAAAATATTGAACTGTCTTGTACTATCAATACAAGAAAACGGTTCATCCATTAGAAAAATCAAGAATATATGATAGTTTCTTTTCGGTAAATAAGTTTTCGGTCGGCCGGTATATTTACAGAAAGAAAGAGAACGGGCATATATGGATTATGCCTTTGACACATTTGTCTTCTTACACACGTGCCAGAACACTCTGTTTAGTTGACTCTGTATTATTATCTACTGTTCTTTGCTAAATTGATTGTTCGGACATGATGTTTTAACCTTCCTTTGTCATTTCTTCTTACCATAAGTTTTGTCCTTCCTTCTTTCCTAAGTATACATATATATTCTTAACTATTTTATCGTTTGCCGTGACGAAATTGGTACATCTGTATTTTCTCATAAGTACCCTTCTTGTTATCCCTATCTTTCTCTTTCCTCCTATCTTTCTTGGTTGTGCATATAAACGCGTGCTTTTGAATGAAACGAAGTAATTAATAATATGAAAAAAAGAGGATAAACTATAACTCCATATGCATTAATACTTTGTCTACGGAAAATTGTTACAGGTGTTCTTGGTTTTCCAACCAAATATCAAGCGCAATAAATCGATAATGGTACGTGTGATGGTGATTGGCAAGTTCTGTTCGATTTCGTGTCTTTAACAAGCTGCTCTTTTTTTCTTCCTAAAGCAACTTGATATTGAAAGAACAATTATCAAACATTTTTACTTATGCATATGTGCTATCATAAGAAGTGATGGAATGACGGGAAAGAAGCAATAAGAGTAAAAAAGAATGCAACAGTATGCCTTTCGTAAGATACTTGTGTCATAGCACTGTTGCATGAGAATCGTTTATTGCGAAGGAAAGTAATATTTCGGCCATGAGATCATAAAATATATAAGTAACAGAGCTGGGTACATGCAAACCAACAGAAAAGGAAAAAAATGCAGATAGAACATCAACACAAAATGTACATATCAAGACGTTATTAGTTGGTACGTATATTTTTGCTATTCCTCTTATTACATACGAATATAGTAAAATGAAATATTTATCTTAAAAGCACTTCGAACATATCAGAAAGGATTTCGACGACCTTTGGATAGTAATAGACTATACTAAAGCGGTAAATTTAATTGACTTAGGTAGAAAAGGTTAAATACAAGGAGCACACGCCTAGAGTGATCACGTTCAATGTCAAATAGATTGTGTTATATAGTATTCATTTCTTCTTTCTGTTACTGATATCCCAGTTTAAGCTTAAAATTTCACGATCATCAGATACTACTAATGAGATACTTCAAATATCACGTTCCAATGCCAACATTGCAGCAGTTTCCGAACTGTAGTTTTCATTCATGCCAACATAGCACGTTAATAAAATGAATTTTGTCATGTTACTATAAAATACCATCATATGTTTCTGTCGGGCTCATTCCAGTTGTTACTTAACCTGATTTTTAAGTGAATATTCTTTTAAAAGTAAAAATTTTGTACAAACCAAGTCTTTCTAATCATCTTTGTACATATGAAAATTCTTCGTTGAACATTTGTGTTCTCTATCTGAGTTGTATTTATCTGTGAACTAAAATTTTGAGGTGCCTATTCGACCTGAAAAATTACAGAATTACTCTGACAAAATTAGTGAACATTAGTGGAACATGAAAAATAATATATTTCCATGTGTATTGCGGTCTTATAGTCTTGCGAAAAGCTGTCTAGTTTCGACACATTTAGCATTGAAAACGAGTCTCTTACTGGATATAATACAGAAAATATACAATTCTTGGTTCTTTATCCTACCAAACTGTATAGCATTCAAAAACAAGAGATTTCTAATATTTTCCTTACACAGAAGATATTTTGATATAGTGCTTATGTAACAGAGGGAAAACTGTACAACATAGTAACGTGCTGAAAGTATAATTTAATAGCAAAGTAGATTTCTATCCCGAGCATATGAAATGATACATTACAAGTTTCCTCATATTTTTCAGTTTCCTAGACGGTTACTGGTGGATATTTTCTTTCGTATAAATATTGCATATTCATGAGCATGTTCACATTGTGGAGATTCTTGAGTTTGACACAAAAGTTTGCTCAGAACTGTCATTATCTTCAGTAATTTCTTCGGAATAAATATCTGACTAATGTTGAATTATGATGATTTTCTAGGACAGTTTGCTACATCGATTTGCTATATCCATGATGCTTTAATACTTTCAGAGAGATCAATTTGTGAATAATTGACAATTGGTCTCATTCCCACAAAGTTTCTATCGTCAATGTTTAGTAATTGCCGAAAATATTGAGAGGTTTGTCAGTATTTAATGAATCATTTGCATAGTAATGTGGATATTTAGTTAGAGATTTCTTTCGCATATAGTGATTATACATAAAAATACCTTGTGTGGGTAAAACCATAGAATTTAAATGAAGTTTATGCTGCCACTAGTATACATACTTCTAATAAAATTTACATACATTTTCGAAGAAAACTCTGAGTTTAAGCTTTAAAATCTCAAGCATTGAGGACAATGGGTGTCAAATGTTCTTCCGCGAGTTCCTTCGCACTATCAAAAGTGCTGAATGGTATTAATTACAAGACTTAGACAGATCTAGAAAGTTACAGAACATTCCAAGATATTCTGAAGATTTCGACGGCTGATATACATTTGTAAACGCTTTGAATAGTACTATTCTTTAATTTCACTTTAATAAAAATTTATACTGAACATGTCAAGGATAATAGGTTGTGACGCATGGATTTGCTAGTTATTATATAATCAACATAAAGAGGGTTAATCGATCATGTTGTAGCTTAGGAAAAAATCGATATCAGCAATGGCAAACTTCTCTAATGTACTATAGTGCATTGAGACTTGCTCTAGATATAATGACTATATAAAACCAAAGACATATTAGATGACTCAGAATTCTCTATTCCGTCTCATTGTTTATCAGTTAAAAGGAGGTCTTCTATGCTGCCATTCAAAAAAGATGTATTTTTTGTCAGTCTCCCCAGTAAACATTAGTTTCAATTCATATTCGTCCAAAACATCGTAAGTAATCGAGTGTATTTTACTTGCTTCAAACATTTTTAGTGTGAAGGAAGCAGGAATTATTCTGTAGAACAAAAAGGAAACAATTGTTGGTAAAAAGTATTCTTAGAGCAATATGGTTAACCGGTACATTAACATCTCGATACGAAATCCAATGACTTCTTTTCAGGGAGAATAGGACTGTTAGTGGCAATAGTTGACCGTCTCAATACTTATATGACAGAAACAAGGAAAAATTAATTCTTCCTTATCATACTTTATTGAGTCAGTTGCTTCTGTAGAGAGTTGATTACATAAATGGCTTCATTATTATTCTCAAGCTAAATCTAATAAAGATGATTGCCTTTCTTTACATCTTATTGACAGAGTAAATGCGTTTTTCGAGTCAAAAGAAGTGTTTGCAGAAATAACCTTGACATGTGTACAAGAAACTATGTCTTCTTCACTTATGTAAGACTGTTTTGTGATAATAACGTTTCTGAATTTCTAGAATTAGCGAAAAAGGTGCATATGCCTTTTAATAAGCACATAACGGAATTTTTCCAAATATGTTACTATTTTACAAAGAACTTATCATGTGTTGCACGCACAAATGTGCAATGCGTCTATCAGATCATATACTGATGGGAATGTTTTCCTAATGTAATACACCTAAGAAATTCCTTCAAAGTAAGCTGTCAACGAGTATGTTTTCCATAAAGAAACACGTTTTTTAATATTCTGTCGTTTCATAACTCGGAACTGACACGTTTAAGGTCCATTAATTATTTTTCAAAATTTGATTTCCTTAAGGGAGTCTTTTAATCCGCTGAAGTCTTTCTGACAGATATATTTGTCAGTTAAATTAATTCTTAAAATAATAAATTTAATCTAAAACAAACAGAAATTGAAAAAGAAAAATAGTAAGCGAATAGCAACAAAACTAATAAAAATATATTGTGAGTAAAAAAATTCCGTTCGAATGCATAGGATTACGGATAAGCAAAATGTCAGAGAATTCACTATTGAAGTTTCTTGAGGTCCATTGTTGTTCTTAATAATTGCTCATACAGGTTCTGAGCTTTCTTATAATTAGAAACAAATTAAAGCTTTTAAAAAATGATTAATTCCAAGATAGATCACAAAAGTAGATCATACTCCATGATTGAGATGACGAGTATTTGATCTTATTTGAATTACCAAAAGTCCTAACGCTTCTTAAGCAAACTTGCATTTTCACACTTGCCACAACCAAACAATGCTGATCCAAAAATATTGACGAAAAATAGTGATAGACTCTAAGAAATGTACCAACTACCTTCTTTTTTTGGGAGGTTCAGCTGCTCGATTCAATGTTTCCGATGCGCTTGGACCGAAAAAGAACCGAACTCAACCGCAGTGGAAAATAATCTGATCAGTTGAAAAAATAATGTTGAGTATAACAAGACATGATGCATATCGATGTAAACCAAAATGAAGCAATCAACGAACACATAAACACATGCATTCTTTTTCGAAAAATGAAAACCCAGCGGAAAAATGCATGAGAGCAGCAAAAAAATGATTCCTATCGATCAGAATAATGCTTTATGACAATAGAAAAATGTTTCCAAGTTATAGATTTAGAAGCAATGATTTACCATGATCGTGCTCGTGATCTCTTTTCTGTTCATTTTCTCTCTTTCATCTTTGCTATTATTGTTTTCTTTTTGTTCTGTTGTATGATACTGTACGTATCTGAATAATATATTAAAGGCATTTGAAGAATTAGATTATATAATGCAAAATAAAATATGCCAGAGAAAATGCATAAGTAGTGTCAAGAAGAGCTTTTCACTAATAAACAAAATGATAGAAAACGAAAAAAGTGTCTCTTTGGATAGATGAATGGTAATCTTTATATATATAGGATGAAGAGAGGAACGAAGGTCTTAGAGAAAAATAATATTTTAGAAGTTATATGACGCTAAAGGAAAAAGTGAACATGTTTCTTTATCACAGTACTCTAATACGATTATACACGTATATAGTTCTTTAGGAACTGAAACGCATAGAACAAAACATTTTTTCCTAAGACTTTTAAAGCAAAGCTATTTATTTTCTTCTTCTGTCACTGTATCACCAATGGAAAAGTGAAAAATAGAGAAAAAGCAAATTCGTTTATCGAATTCATATATTTTTTTCGTTGATCATCTGGTACAGGCTATTCGCTCTTTATGTACCAAATAAGTATAAGCGGCAAACAAAGACGGAGTTGATCTCTACGTGCAAATCGATGTATTCTTGTTTCGAGGTACTTTCTTCATTTCCTTTCATGTGATCATTTGCATGCCACATACAAATAAAATCAGAAATTCATTTTTCTTCTCCCATAGCAAAGCGCTTTCTTCATAGACCTTCATCTTACTACATACACGGTAGAACGATGAAGCGAACAACTTTTCTCTTAAACTGAATCATTATTTCATTTCTGATAATCGTTCTTTCGTAGGAAAAGCAAACATTACCAAGCAGTTTTAATCCTTCCACTGCAAGGTTCCTAAAAAGTGAAAATATGCTACAGCACTTTTCTCATCGAAAAAAGATTCAGACATTTTTCTTAGTCATCTTTCCCATAGAAAGTTATATTTTTGCTTTGCATTTTAATGCTTCTGCTGAGTATGTATGTTTATAACTATAATTGAAGCATACTAGTTTCCTTACAGGATTGAATAATACTGGGTGTCCCCAAAATTCGAACGGATAAAGCAATTGAATATCTCCATTGCCCATTGATCAAATGGACGGATTTTTTTCTTGGTGATAGAAGATACTTTAAAGTTTTGTTTCATAAGAAAACCGTTAACAGATACTATTTTCAACCATCATTTTTGACTTCAATATCGAAATGTACACAATTTCGATTTCTAAAAAAGCACTTTCGAAGGAAATTTCCCTAGATGATTTATTTTGACATGAAACTTGGGCTAAAGCGGGGTCTCACTCAGACCAGCTTCAGTAAAAAGTTTCAGAATTTTAGGGTATAGTCTTTTCGGAATATCAATTTTTCAAAATTTAGGCGCTTTTCCATCGATGCTGTGAGAAATTTACGAAACTCATATTCCGAGAAAACTATATCCAAAAATTCTAAAACTTTCTTCAAAAGCTAGCTTGAATTAGATCTCGTTTTGACCAAAGCTTCATGTCAAAAGTCGAAACCTTAATTTTCTTCGAAGAATTGAAGTCATCAGGGAGATAATCGACTAAAAATTCCATATTCCAGTCAAAACTGCCAAAGAGCATAAACTTTTTGGAGGTCTTATACTCCAATGGTCCTCTAGCAGTGGGAAAAACATGCCATCAAAAGCTTCGAATCATAATATGGGCTCGAAATCATCTCGGCGACTCTTCCTCGAAAGCATTGTTTGACAAATCGTAAATGTGTACATTTCGGTATCGAAGTTAAAAGTGATGGTTGAAACTAGTATCTGTTAACAATTTTCTTACGAAACAAAACTTTAAAGTAACCTCTATCAACGAGAAAAAAAAGCGCTCATTTGAGGAAAGAGCGATGAAGATATTCAACTTTTTTATTCGTTCGGATTTTTGGGACATCCTGTACAAATTATTTGGTTCGTGATTTCTGCTGTTGATTACTGTTTTTCATATGTGTGTATTTTCATTCGTCTTGGTTAAACTTCAAAGACAAGCATTTTTGACCTGCACCATTAAACTCCCCTTGAAGGTTTCATTTATCTTAACAATCGAAAAGTTAACCAATCCTCGAACTCACACCAGTAAAACCCGATTCGATTTGACCTCTGGCACATGTACCATCTAACTTACATTTCCGTTACATATGTTCTCATTATTTTAGTCATACAAAATGCAAAATTACCGAACGCTTTGGCTTATCATATTGGTTATGATGGCTGAATTTTATCATGTGTACACCACAAAAGAAAGAATTCTCAGCTATGAAGTTAACATTGAAGGAGAAAAATTTCAAGTTTATTTGGAACCATCGGGTCGCAAATGTTTTTGGACAGGAAACGCGCCGCTTTGTTTTATCACTGCTGGCTGTCCACCAAGAACAACAACCATAGAAGTCGACAAGTCTGGTGATGGTGCCTACTGCTGGATTGGTTTTAAGTATTATTGTTGTATTTAATTGAACCATTTCAAGTGAAACCAATGAACTTGTATATCTAATAAAGGAATAAATCTGCTACAGGCGATTTTTCCTTCTCAACTTTAGGCTTACATTAATTTGTCTAATATCCTTGGTCAATTTTGAAAATAAAAGTTATTAATACGGCTGTCTAAGAAATTAGAATGTGAAACACGATGCAGCGGTTTGTATTCGCAGAGATGAAGTATCTTGAACGTGGAAAAAGGCGAGTATATATGTCCAATTTCGCATATCATGGATCGTTCTAAGAAAGCCTTTCAGAATAATTCAAATTTTCCATCACCTTTACTAGTACCTCTAAGTACAATTGTAAAAGTCACTCGAATGTCTATTGTCGGTAGGAGCCTAGCATAATACTTCAAGGAAGGTTGATTCCATGCAAGAATCTCAAAAGTAAAAGAGACGAAGTAATCAGTACCCGTGCCTTAATCAAGCCCTTGACTATGTCTGTATTGGTAATCAGTTGTAATCTGTATCGATCTTTGGGGATGAGATGATGAAGCTACGACAGTGAAAAGGATTCTGGACGATAACCCGCAAATTTGGCTCCATTAGAAAAGACGTTCTTAGGCATAAAGTTTTATCAACTGTTGCATCTTAGTTTGCAGGCATTCGAATAATTTGGTACTACAAAAATCAAAATTTAACCTCACTTTCACGATACAGACAGTATGGGCTTTGTGACGATACACTCTAAAAAATTTCCGTCTCCTAGGAAACTAAAATCAGTTCGGAAACCTTATTTGGTTTCCGAAAGGGTTTCAGATCACCGAAATCGTTTTCGAAAATACCGTATTGGTTTCCGAGGTTTCGGAAACCTTTTGGTTTTCGAGAGTACAGAATTCGATGCGCGTAGGGTATTCTAGAATACCTTTTCATCATTGGCGCAAACCAAATTAGTATTTTCGGAAACCTGTTGGGTATTTTAGGAAGCCAATTCTGTCCTAAAAGTTGTTTGGGTATCTAAAGAGGTATCCGAGAATACCTTATCGGTTTCCGAATCACTATCTCGGAAACCTCAAGAGTTTCAGAAAGCTCGGAAACCCTAATTCGTACCCGAGAATACCTTTTTGGTTTCCGAATCACTTTCTCGAAAATAAAAAGAGTTTCCGAACTACTTTCTCGGAAACCTAAAGAGATTTCGAAAGCTCGAAAACCCTAAGTGGTACCCGAGAATATCCTTTCGGTTTCCGAATCACTTTCTCGGAAACCAAAAGCGTTTTCGAATGGCTTTCTCGCAAACCTAAACGGTTTCTAAAATTTCTGAAATTCGAAAACGTATAGTGAAAAACAGAAATCAGCTTTCCAACTTCACTTAACTACTGCACACTTTCTAGGCTTGGAAACTATCACAATGAGTCTCTAAAGCGTTTTAGAGCATAACAATTTTTCCAATGCAGAAAGTTCGCGTTTCAAATTCATGTTTGGGTCATGGTTCTGTTCTTCATTTCTGGAATTCTTAGAGAATCGAAAGCACTTAGAGCTTTCATGCAACATGTTTGATTATATATGTGTAGTTCATAGCTTTCAATAAATATAAACTTAAATCTAATTTTTTTTCTTTATTTAAGTCTATATGAATGTCCATCACTAATTTTGGTAAGTCAACTGATTTATATAAACTTAAAACGAATTTCTTTTTGTTTATTTAGGTGTATATGAATATCCATTAAAATGTCGGGTAAGTCAATTGATTTATATAAACTTAAATCTAATTTATTTTTCTTTATTTAGGTCAGGGCTGCCAACCGTACCCATTTTGGGGTACATACCCCATTTCGACATTTTGTACCCCAGAAAATTTCGTACCCCAGGGGTACATATTTTGTACCCCATTTCGTTTTTTAAGTCTGGAATGTGATAAAACACCATATCAAGGTAAAGAAAGTGTGTTTTCCCACTAGTCTTTTCACTTCTATCTATCTAAAAAAGTATCAGTTAACAAATGATCGATAGATTTCTACATCTGCTTTGTTCAGTGTCGGATTGAAATACTTGGTTGTTCATACTATTATCGTTATAAACACCGAAATAAGACTTAAACATTTCTCCTTATCTGATTTCTCCGTGTTTCATTAATTTTTCTTTTTTATTTGGCAAATACATATTCTATTAGATATATCTCTAATTGCAGATTTTCTCTTTAATGAATTTGATGGTAATCTTCGTTGTCTATTTATAATGTTCTTTTCCAATTTCAAACTCAACAATCAATTAACACGAAGCTAATTGAAACAGTGTAAACAGTTAAGCCTATCTAATTGAAAAACAACAGTGAAATATGATTCTGTTCTCTACAAAAGCAGTGTCGTTTCAGCAGGTTTCTCAATTAAATACTTTACTTCAGGAGTAAAATCATGTACCCCATTGATGTACCCCTTTTTAAATTGGAATGTACCCCAAATGTACCCCATTTTGACTTTTGTAAACCCATTTAAAAAATGAGAAATGCCACCCCTGATTTAGGTCTACATGAATGTCGATTACTAATTCTGGTAAGTCAACTGATTTATATAAACTTCAAGCTAATCCTTTTTTCTTTATTTAGGTCTATATGAATATCCATTAAAATGTCGAGTAAGTTAACTGATTTATATCAACTTAAAGCTAATTTCTTTTTGTTTGTTTAGGTCTGTATGAATGTCCATTACTAATTCTGGTAAGTCAGCTGATTTATATAAACTTAAAGCTAATTCTTTTTTCTTTATTTAGGTGTATATGAATATCCATTAAAATGTCAGGTAAGTCAATTGATTTATATAAACTTAAATCTAATTTCTTTTTGTTTATTTAGGTCTATACGAATGTCCATTACTAATTCTGGGAAGTCAACTGATTTATATCAACTTTATAAATCTAGTTTTTTATGTTTATTTAGGTGTATATGAATGTCCATTGATAATTTTGGTAAGTCAACTGATTTCAATAAAAGTAAATCTGATTGTTTTTTCTTCATTTAGGTCTATATGAGTGTCCATCAATAATTCTGGTAAGTCAACTGATTTATATAAACCTAAAGTTAATTTCTTTTTGTTTATTTAGGTGTATATGAATATCGATTACAATTTCTGGTAAGTCAATTGATTTATATAAACTCAAATCTAATTTGTTTTTGTTTATTTAGGTCTATATGAATAACCATTAAAATGTTGGGTAAATCAGCTGATTTATATCAACTTTATAAATCTAGTTTTTTGTTTATTTAGGTGTATGTGAATGTCCATTGATAATTTGGGTAAGTCAACTGATTTCAATAAAAGTAAATCTGATTGTTTTTTCTTCATTTAGGTCTATATGAATGTCCATGAAGAATTCTGGTACGTCAACTGATTTATATAAACTTAAAGCTGATTCTTTTTTGTTTATTTAGGCCTATGTGAATAACCACCAAAATGTCTGGGAAGTCAGCTGATTAATATAAACTTAAATCTAATTTGTTTTTGTTTATTTAGGTCTATATGAATATCGATTACAATTTCTGGTAAGACAATTGATTTCAATAAAATTCAATCTGATCCTTTTTTCTTTATTTAGGTCTGTAATGAAATTGCATTAATATTCATGCGTGGACTGAGAGTGTGAGGGCTTCCGTGGCAAATGTAAGGGTTATTTTAATTGACCGAAGTAAGGTATCTACTTGTTCTGGAACCTGCTCGGGAACAGTTAATGCGTTTCCGATGGTTGGTGTGTTGTGGTAGTAAAATATGCTAATGTAGGGTTTCCGAGTGCTCGGAAACCTTTTCTCGGGAACCCTTAAAAGGTTTCCGATAGTAACAAGTTCGGAAACCCATTAAGGGTTTCCTACACGACGGATTTTTCTTAGAGTGTAGTAGCACCGAGAAACTAATTGCTTGAGTACTTATGCGTATACGTCGGTAGAGGCGATTTATTCATCATTTTGTAGAGAATTTCATTTTGAAGAGCATTGTACAAACAATTTTTTCTAGAACGAATATTTTGTACAACAAGACTTGGAATATCCATAACCTGAGCAAAATATAATATGTGGTGCAAATTTCTTTGAGCAAATGTCAAGCTATGTTAGATCATGTTGTCAACTTCTAAACTAATCAAACTTTCTTGTTGGAAAGAGCAATGTTTGAACTACAAATTTTCTACTAAATACATTTTTTTCGTATGAATCTAACGTAAGAGCGAGGAAAAACCAAAGGCTAAATACCTCTTAAAAAAAGTTCTTGCAACGCTATTGCGACTTGAAAAGTTTCGATTTCACAATTATTTTGAGCTGCATAGATCGATTTCTAACAAAGAAATACAAAAAATACAGTGCATCAACAACTATCGATAACAGGTTTGGTAATTTTTTTTAGATTCGTCCTTGGTTCTTTAATTAAAAGAAACGTTGGAGAGTAAAGTTTTTCAGAATGGATTCTTCTGCGAGAACTACAGTCAATTTCCCTAATAACGACGGGAAAATTTTGTCTTACCTTATTTCGTTCGGTTCTCAGCTATTGTGCATCCAATTAAAAATATTTTTATATTTGGAGAATCCTTGAAGTCTCCTCTTTCCAATGATATATAGGTTTCATTTTACTTACTTGTTATTATCGAGAAATTAGCGGTCTACGATAAAGAGGCCCAACCGTCGTTATTAGGGAATCGAACCCTACTAACGATTCCCAGCAAAATCATTGACCCTAATAACGACGCTTCAGCAAAATTCCAGCGAAAAAATGCTTTTAAATAAAAAAAACTTTTTTCACGTTTTCTGTGAGAAATCAAGCATTAGTCTCTTAGACAATTTTGTAGAGCGGGTCAGTGCTGCCACCTTTTCAAGTCCAAAAGGCAGAAAAAAAATTATAAAAAGCAGAAAATGACAGAAATTCCATCATCAAAAAGCAGAAAAAAAAGCAAAAAAGATATTTCTTACGTAAATCTACTATAAAGCTTCTATTCAATATAATAATTAAAAATTGTATATCAAATTTCAATTTTTATTAAACAAGATCAAGAAAAACAATCGATTAAACAAATAAATAGAATTATTCAATTCGATTGTACAATATCAAGAAAAACAAATAAATACAATTATTAGATACACTTTCTTTTGAACCCATACTTTTCATCTGATATAATAGCTTTTAACAAATCTTGATTAGATAAAACATGTTTATACATTTCAATGCATGATAATGATGAATTAAACCATACTTTTAATTCAGCTGATAGAAGTTCAATTGTCATACAATTCCTTTTATCATTACATAAATATTTTAATTGTGAAAAAGCTGACTCAACATAAGCATTACTACATGGTAAAGAATACAAAAAACATACGAGTTCCTTGAAATTTAGAGATTGAGTAAGAGAAAACATATGCATCCAGAACTGATCAGATCTCACAATTCTGCTTTCTGAATGATCAGCATCATCATCATTTTCTTCTTCTTTGCATTCATTTGTTACTGCTATATCACCTTGTTTACTAATAAACGTCTGAACTTGATCAAAAACTGAGATACGTTATTGCAAGATTACTTTTAATGCTGATTTTATATTTGTAAATTCATCAGGGTGTGGGTGTGGGTGTGGGTGTTGGTGTGGGTGTGGGTATGGGTGTGAGTGTGGGTGTGGGTGTGGGTGTGGGTGCGTGTGGGTGTGGGTGTGGGTGTGGATGAGTGCTTTTTTAATCTACGCCCACACCTACGCCCACACCCACACCCACACCCACGCCCACACCCACGCCCACACCCACACCCACATTCACACCGACACCCACACCCACATCCACAGCCGCACCCCCACACGCACACCCACGCACACCCACACCCACATCAACACCTACACCCACACCCGCTTTCTTCATATGTAACATCTTTACGTTTTCGATTGAAAATATCCCGAGGGTGAGGGTAACTGAAGGAACCTTTCAATTTGACAAGGAACTGAGTTGGTAACCAATTGTCTTGGTAACCATCTCAACTGGCAATCATCTGACTCTATATTATCTAATTACTTGAAATAAGTTGTAATAGACATAATCGATTATATTCGATTCGGATTGGTTTCGGTCATCAACTCATTCGGCGATATGGGAATCGGCGAACTTCATCGTCGGCGAAAAATATTTTTGGGCAATCTTGAAATCGGCGAAATTCACCTTCGGTGAAAATGCACGAATTCAGCGATCAGTCACTACTGACTGCTGGTAGCTTGGCTTCTTCGTCTTACCAGGTATAGCTTGCCCATGGTGATGTACGCAAGATAAATATTTAAAGTGGAAATCATGACGTCGGAACTTAAGAAAGGCAAATACGATGTTTGCCCTCTTACTGATATCGATGTTATCAAGCAATGTCATACACTTTTGCCAATCGTAAAAAGGAAAAGAAAAGAAGAGAACAGTCGATATGTATATAACTAACTGCAAGAGTAGCAAATTGCACAGCAAAACATCTTTGTCCAACCAATATGTTTTGGCAGATCTTGTACTTCATGTTAGTGCTCCACCACTCCAATGCGAACAGAGTCATCTATCGACCCAACGAATTGCTTAATGGTCAGAATCCTAATGGACCATGGTCCTTCGGCTTTGTATAGCCCGACAATCATCTTTCATTCCAGTTGTACAAAAGCTACATACCAAACGTTTATGGCCACTTCCCATCCTATAATACGGATCCACGAATGACTGGTGTCGCAGTTTTTTATAGCAGTGTTTTTTCGAACCAAATTCATAGTATGGGCTGGATTCTGCACAATACGAACAAGAACAAATTCGCCCAATTTGGATTGGACGAGTACAACCTGGCGCCGAGTCAGCTTCTCTTTCATCCAGGTCCGAACAATACTCGAGCGAAACATCATTCACAAAACACTGTTCACACAGTCTAAAGGCCCTTAGCTTCATCAATGAAAACACCATAGTATGCGAACAGTTGCCTGCATTCGCTTCACTGTCCCATCCGCTGACACTTACGATGTTAATGCTGTTTTCTTTACCACAGCTGGGCTAAAGATTGAAGGACCCTCGACAGATATTCATCTTTTTATCAACAATGTCGAGTTACGTTCGCTGTGGCTCAAACGCAATGTCGGTCTATTGGCGTTCGACAATGTCTACTTGAACGAAGGAAACTATGTACAATTCGAAATCGGATACGGAGAAAACAAGAACTACACTTACGATGGCGTTCTTGCTTCATTCGAAAATGTTGTTCCTCTATCGCGTACACGCGAGAAAGAAAGAAAATCACAACATGATTGTGGAACAGTTCACAGCTGAATATAACAATCACAGTGGATACTTAGTAGGTTCTGGACGCATTGACTCATAGATAAGTTAGTTGCCAGACTAACTTCGCCTGCTTTGTTCTCTCCTCTATATTGAACAAACAATAAAATAACTATTGTCTGTCCAAAAAGTCAGCGGACTCGGATAGTTTTGAAATAACTCAAGAACACAAAGAGATAGCGAGTGTGGTTTCAGCAATCGATAGAGGCTTATAGGAGACACATATTTATAT
>CAJNOP010000375.1:31904-97822 GCA_905250075.1 Rotaria sp. Silwood1
CCACACCCACACACACCCCACCCTTGATCTTTCCCTCCCTATCAGTCGTTTTGCTAGCAGCTGCTAGCAAAGTGACGGAAAAATAGAGTAAGATAGATGAATGGATGCTATTCTATTTTACTATTTTTCATGATTTACAGTTTGAATACATATTCAGTTTGACACTAGCTATTTTCTATAAACTTAATTCATTTATAATACGTTTTATCAAATTTTCAAGTACTTTTTAAAGAATTTTTGTTATGCGAAGCTACAGATAGCTGATGTTCAAAAAAAGAAAACAAAAATGTCTCAAGAAAGAATGAGACAAATATCATTATCGTGTTTACAACGCGATCAAGTTGAACGAAAGTCTTATCACGAATTAAAATATTCATTATTTTTGGAGAAAATGAATAGTCTAGAGCTAAAGAATATTGAATAGAAATAGAACAATATACATGATATATACGTATACATACGTCAAACGATACAATTAATCTATCAAAATGTAATTAAAACAAAAATGTGTTGTGCTGTTATGCCGCGGCATGAGAACGGCAGGGCGGCATAGCGGCCGAACGGCAGAGAGGCATAGCGTCCGAGCAGCTGAACGGCAGAGTGGCCGGCCGACCGGCAAACATTTTGAAATGTTCCCTTACATGACTATCGAAAGCGTTATGTATTCTTATTTGATTCAAGCTGTATCACGTTTTTTCTTTATTGTTTTACGTAACAAATATCGTTCGATCGTTTCGTTCAAATGTCATTTCAGTGTACCGACCATGTTCATCTTTGTTATTTATATCTTCGTTTACGATCGAACGAAAAATAGCACTGCTCAAGCTTTGAACCGAACAGGCAGACAGCAACACCAAAATCGAGACTTTTCAAGTCTTTCGCAATATAATGATTTTATATGGGATATACCTGTTAGGAGGAATGGCAACAACAGTGTTTATTTTTACATGTATCCGTATATTCTATTCAATAGTTGTTGTTTTCGTATCTTTGACAGTAGTTGTTGAAAAGTCGGTAACAGTCTATCTTAATCGTGAACTTCTTAATGTGCTTAAAACACGTCTTCATCCAACAATTAATCGTGTTGTACCGTTTATATCATAAATATCGGATAATATCAGTTTCGTGCACAGTCAATTTTCACTAGATATGGGTGTGATTACGCATAGTTCACAATTACCATCACAGTCGAGTCTGAAGTGATGAATGGCTGCATAATTAATGAGTTTTTATCGTTCAAATTAATGCTTTCATTACTTTTCTCAAATTTATGTTGAAGACTGGTTTGTTGCCTCTGATGATAATACTCAAATAATTTATACCTCGATTTATTCATGAAAATGATCATAATTATGAAAATAAACTACAAACACCAACCATCGTTTGCCTATATTATTGATTATGCTCAGACAAGTAAAATGTTGCAATATCATTAGCATTATAAAAGGGAGAAGAATAGCTTCCACTTCACTCGAATGTTGGAAAATTGTCAATCTTTTCCAAAGAAAATGAAGAAAAAAAATTAACTTGATATCATTGTTCAATAAGAATATTGAGCTGTGAGTGGTCTGCAACTATCATTATCAGGTTCGCTTCGTTTAGGCAATCTTCCAAATGTGTAATATTTCTAATACGAAAAATCGAATGTATGGAGAATGGTATTTACTCTAAGTAAAACAAGAAGAAACGTAATTCAAAACCATGTATAAGATATCATTATATCTTTGCTACTCATCATCTATTTGAAGTATTATTCGAAAAACAAGAGAAGTAAATGTATGCAGTGATTCTAATATGAGTTCCAACCAGGGTTGCCAGATTGTCTGAAAAGTCAGGACAGTGTCTGAAATTTGGATGCCTTTCTGATTTCCTTCTGACAGTCTGATTTTTTCTGATTTTAGCACTCTCGCCTGATTTTTCCTGTTTTTGATAATTTTCCCTGCTTTTCTCCTGAATTCTGAACTTTTCTAAATCATATCACAGTTTTTTTAGCGAAATTAAATCTTATCATAATTATTCGTGTGAACAATTTTATAAATATCTTTTAACTCAAACACATTTGTTAAAGCAAATTCGGAAAAATGGAAAATATGAACAATAATATCGAATCTATGTTACATAATCATCAGTTTTTTCTTTCATAGAATCTTATAACTTATATCGTATATATGTGATTTGTTTTTGTACTTTTTTTGTGAACGAATTTTGAGTTTAGTGAGAGAGTTCGGCACTACGTGTCTTCATTAGTTTTTCCTTGTTAGCTAAACAGTATATGCATTGTATTATGCTTTTTTATAGCGAAATATCTTTGAAAATAAAGTATGAATTAATGAACAGCGATTCAATAGAGTATCTTGTACCAACATGATACCACAATAACCACTAGGTTTTTCAAAAACTGACTTTTCTGATTAATTTCTGATTTTGAAAAAAAAAATTCTGATTTTTTAGTTTTCGATCTGGCAATCCTGGTTCCAACCATATTCGATTGAGATTTCGATAATATGTACAAGTATGCAAAGAGGATGCGTCATCCTTCATCATATAGTGCTAATCATATATTTCATAAAAAGTATCTATTAAACGTCTTTCTCTTGATCTTATTCTTCGTGCAAATGAAAAGAAAATGTTTTCAAATGGTAATGTCGGCACGAAACTTACAGGTAACTCGATAAAAATTCGAATAACTTGAGAATATGCAAGTAGTTAGCGCTCTGTGGTTTTCACCAGTTGAAAGACGAGACATAAAGACATTCTTTTCTCTGACAACGCTTATGAACTCGTGTTTTTCTCTTTAATCCAGTTTTATGTTATTAGTTTTTTTGAACGACTAAAAATTTTTCCGAAGCTCGCAAAATCTTTGATGACCCAGTTTTATTTGAACCTTCCATGTTCTAAAATTATTAGATAAAATTCTACAGATTCAATTTTAAAAAACATTCTTGAGCAAAATCTTTTGATTTTTTTTTCCACTACCATTCAGAATTTTAAATGGTTTTGAAAACGATGCAGAACTAAACATGGTTCTGCAACACTTCTTTTCTTCAGATTGGATATTATCTTGATATTAAACACGTACGACTAATGCTCTATCAGATAAATTGGTTCATATGTCGATCGGACTAAACCAATAATTAGTTCAAAATATTCAATTCAATAGGTCGTCAAAGTAGTTCCACTTTCAACATTATTCAATCGAAAATATGTCTCTCTATTTGTCAAATATTTTCTCTGCATTGAACTCTTCAATCATTCTTGTGTCATCTTGTATCCTTCCTCTTTTATTATTTATCATCAGAATCATCGTATAAGAGCGTTTATGCATCATACTTTCTCCTTTCCTTCATCAAACATCACTTTTATCAAAGCAATATGAATGATCGAATGAGCACGAATTCATATTTCCATTTTCTTTTTTTGACATCAACCATGTTCGGCATTAGAATCTATTAATTTATTAGTTGGAATTTCATAAACGAACGGTTGATACCAACTATCAAGAGAATCGTTTGAAAAGGAATAAAATATTCCAAAAATTGAGAAGAAAAATTCAATCGAAATATTCATTTTAATTAAATTTTAAATAATCAAATTCAAATAGAAATCAATTTCTTTTCTTTGTTTTTGTTTTTGTTATGCTTTATTCTAAATGATGGTAGAATAGAAGCTCTATATATCTGTATAAGTTTTGATATTGCTGCAATACTTGTAACAATATATATAGATCAGCGATTTCTATAATCATTCGAATCATTATAGATCGATCAACTTCACCAATATATATCCTATGTATATTCGATTGATCATCATAAATTTGCTTTACATTATTTCGATTGGGAAACTTCAAACATAATAAGTCTAATTATATCAATAGACGCATTATTTGAACGTCATTAATTTAATTTATATCTACTATTTGTTAATAGTTCATATCTGGATTTAATCAGTATACTTCGCTCTTTCAGATCAGACCATTAATCATATCTAATGAAATCTGTTTAAATGTTCTCCATTTGAATTGTCCATATTTTCTCTTAGACATTCTCATCATTTTGTCATTTTTCTAACAACTTTCAATAAACTTAGATTAATATACGTACTTAGAAAAATCAATAATACGGTAGTTGATTATTATTTGTTTTTTCTCTTGAAAAAAAAAGAAATAGACTATTTTATTAACGAACCTGTCGATAGGAATAGCAAATAGAACTTCATCGAATGTGCCAGAAGAATCTATCTATATTGTCGTGTAAATGTCTTCCTAATAAACAGGTGAATTATTAGTTTTGAAGAAGTTTACTATTTCTATTTAGTTTTAGGAAAAATTCATATAAAAAAAGTTTTTTTTTCTTGAAAAAAATATTTTTCTATTCAGTTTAGAATATAAATTTTGTTGTATTTGAAAATGAAATGATCATAATGGGCATTAAATGATAGCTATGGAATTATTCTTAATAAAAGAGACTTATCTTAGAAAATGTTTTCATCAATATAATAACCATTTATTTGTAACTCATCATTAGTTTCATCTCTTACTAAATATAATTCATTTCGATTACACCAATTCAAATACTAACAGTCTTATTGAACAATGTTTTTCTTTTTCTAATATAAAATTGCTAAAGATAACTCGATGTTTATTATGTCACTAATTAATTAAAACATTATTATTACTTATTCATTATCAATTGGATAAACTTATACAATTAGTAGATGAACATATGATGGAATTTATTCGAGATGAAAAATATCCATTGAGAATCGCTCATCATACAATTTATCAATTATTAGTCTTTTAGATTATTCAAAAGCTAAATGATTGTAAAGAATAAAATTTTAGTTATAGAAGCAAATTTTCACAGAACTTTTATGTGACATTAATGTTAAAAATTGTTTAACTTTTCAATAGAAATCTTAGACTATTTATATTTGTTTATAAAGATAATATCTTCATTAGAATTCGGATTATTTTACAACTAATCTGATTTAAAAAGTAACTTTCATGTTTTTGATATTTTGATTTTATACGAAATCTGTTTAAAACTCTTATCTTATTAGTCGAAAGTTTTTTTTGTCTCTTTAAATGTAATTTTTTATTGATTATGAACAATTTGAATTGATTGATTAAAGTCTTTTAAGAAAATATCGGTAAGTCGATTATCATCTGTAATTGATTTTTAGTTATTTAAAAGAAATTAAATTAGCCAAAATTGAGATCAACAGAAGAAATTCAAGAATTCCTTTAATTCTAATTTTTTTTTATTAAAGTTATTTAAATTTGAATGTCGAAAAGGCCTGAGTTTGGTGGCTGAAAGAGACTGACATAGGGAAACTGGGTAGAATGGAGGCAAGTTATGCTTTTCCGTTTTGGATATCTACATATCATATTGATAAGAAGAACGTTGAATATTCCAAATAGAATTCGATTCATTCCCAATGTGGGATGATTTTTGTTCGATTTTCATCTAGTCGTTGTTGAGAAAAGAGTTCAACAATGCTATGCAAGATCTTTATAGAAAAATGAGATAAATTTTATACCATCTAGAGATAGCTGTTTTAGAAAAATTTCGATAATGTTATGCATATATTACATTTCGTAGATAAGAAGTTCAAAAATTCTGAAACTCTTTATTTGAAATAATAAATGTGAGATGATTAAGCGAAGGAACTTTTAAGGAAAGAAAATACGGTTGCTTCGAAAAGCTTGGATCTCTGACATCTATAATCAGGAAAGTCATTAAATTAGGAAAGAGTATCTGAAGAGATTCTCTCATCAAATCAATCTAATCATATTTTAAATGAATTTGAGTTAATCGAATAAAATGAAAACAAATTAATTGTAATTAAATATAATATTGTTGTCAATGATGATCCTTCTATTAATATTCATTAGTGTTTAACATTCTCTTCTCATCCTTCTGAAAAATTTAATGTCAAATTAATTTCAATATAGTTGCTTAATGACTGCGTTATTTATATATTCGTATTAAATATATATACATGATATTGAATCTCGATCTAAATCAAATATGAATCTAATATATAAAGAAGAAAGTTTGTTTGTTTGTTTGTTCTTTATGCATTCAGTCCCTGTAAGAGCTAGAGCAGCCAAACTTTGCATGGCACAACCTTGGGTCTAAAGGAAGGTCAAGAGGGGGTCGGCGGAACAGACAGGAGGCCCCCCAGTTTTAAAAAAATGATGGAAAAATTTTCGGATTTTTTAAAAAATATCGAAAATGTTCTCCGATTTCTGAGGTATTTGCATCTAGCTTTTACATCTTTGCACTGCCCTTGGTCAAGGGCTACTTTTCAACGGAAAACTTTTATATCTGGGATATTTAGTAATCCCATTGTTGGACCGCTACAGTGTGTCTCGTCGAAAAAGTCCGGAATGCAATTATTTTCTCGATAACTTGAGCAGAAGTATATCGACAGCGGATGGATGGAGAGAGGGAATGGAGTGGAGAGGTATTAATCCCACCTTCCCATCTATCTAAAATATAAAGAAGAAAGTTTGTTTGTTCTTTATGCATTTTCACACCGTACAAGCAAATGGAACCAAACTTTCCCGGGAACTTTCGTCTTATCCAGGAGAAAGTCAACGACTACTTTTTTCCAAAAAGCATCGATCCATCGTCCGCAACAGACCCGTCTGTGTGTCTGACCAATCAGATTCAAGGTTTCGGTAGTATGAGAGAACTACTCAGCAGGACGTTGTGAGCAGACACAAAACATATATCTATAGATTTTCGAGGGTACTGAGCTCGAATCTGACTGGTTGGTAGATTATCAATGGAAACCCAGCTGCGAAGAAAACAGACAAAACACTTATACTCTCCGGAAAACGATGAGATAGGAGCTTTTACAAGCGATGAATTCGAATCTGGGGTCCAATCACCTGGATAACTTATTTTTTAGTCAGAAATCAACAGAAAACGAGTTTTGCGGAAAATGACTAACCCTGGATAACATTGATCTCGAAACCTTACTGGATTACCAATGACTTCACTGGGTAAATAATGTCAAATACAAGTAGAACATGGATATCGTACGTTTCATCTGTGTGTTATAGTGCATATTGGAAATTCACTAAAAGGATGAGCCATATAACATCATTAGAATTTTCTCATTACACCATATGATGGAATTATTGAAACATTCGGATGGGTTCTATACATATCTGAAAACCCCTTGCTTTTCTCATGGTCAACTTTATATGGCATGTTCTAGAGTTGGAACTAGAAAGAAATTGTGTGTCTTTACCCGCGATGCAAAAACTAAAAATGATGTGTATCTAACAGCTTTGCAATTAAAAATGTATTTCAGTGCATACAGTCTATTTTACATCAAAGAAGTCCAAAATAAATCACTTAAATATTAAGGACCGATACGGATCCTAGAGGGAAAGAGATTGGAGGGCATTTTGCGATAAACAAGGTCGGTTATTCATAGCAAATCATGAAAGTAGCATTCTATAATGTCTTAAGCATGCAATATTGAATTTTCCCGAGCAACGCCGGGTACTCCCGCTAGTATATTAATAAAATCAAATGGAAATCAGTTAGGATAAGATAAGATGAATACATTATGATTAATTTTTCATATTTATTGAAAAGTATTCTGAATAAAACAAATTCGATATGATTTCTACATATTGTATATAAATCTATTTTATTCATTGTTCGATTATAAATTTATTTCGAATATAATTTCTTTAGTTAATTCTTTATTTCAAGACTATAGTGGAGGAATATTTCTTAATAGAAGAGAATTTGTAATCGATCAGGAAATCAAAAAACAAATCTTCGAAATTATTTTAATACAGCATCCTATATCGCTAGCTAACCGGAAGTTAGGGTACTCTTCTGCTTCTCTGATTTGCAATAAGAATTCGTATGACAATGTATAAGAAACGACATGCTTTATTTTTCAAGATGGACTTCAATAAATTATTATCGAATCTATAAAAAATTGATTAGAATTAAAACTGTTAAGATAGCATCATTTTGCGATAACCAATGTATATGCATACGAGTACTATATGAGAGTTCGAGGAAAAAACAAAGTAAGATGTGTGCTAATTATTAGAACTGGACAAGTATGAGTACGTACTTACACTTGAGAGAAAATTTCATAGTAATGGATAAGATTTCTTCAATCTTAAAATTGATGTGTTGTAGATGCTCAAATCGTCTTAAAATTGCTACTATTTCTATAAGAAAGAAAAGATCTGTAATCATCACTCGAGAGTTTCTGATGATAATTTAACAGATTTTCGATGTCTCATCACTATTATAGTATAGAGATAATCTTCCATTTCTCTGACATGTATGTGTTAAGTAATAAAAATAAAAGTTAAAGAAATTAAATTAGAAATTTGATTTTGATAATCAAAAGTATTTCATTTTATTCGAATATAAATAAGAATTGTTGAGAAAACAAATTTCTAATAAGATAAATGTATTCAAAAAATAATTTTTCTTATATCTTATTATTTTCTATTAATTCAAATTAGTAAAATTGAATTATTTTACTTTGAAAAGTTTAGTTGATAATGGCTTTGACTTAACCTATTTGAAATGGCTTCTTAAGAAATCGAGTCATATCGAAAAATTGAAAGTTTATCTTGAAATTTAATATAATGGATCCATTTTCAGATATAATTATTAAAATATATGTTGTTAAATGCAAATTTAATTCGTCAATCTTGTTTACTTGATATAATAATTAATCTAAAACATTTTCATTTTAATATCAAATATAACTTGTTTCCTTGATCTAATTATGTCATATCCTTATCTTTCTTATTCTACTGTTAACATAGCTCTATCTATCATCGGTTTAGTGTAGATTTTTACTTGATCATATATATTAAAGATGTTTCGATTAGTTTACATTCATCTGTTTATTTATTTCTACTACAATTCGATGAAACATTTCCTTATATTTCTCATATAAATTCTTGTTTCTTATTTTTATTTATCTTAATTAATTTAGGCTTAGTTTATAGGGAAAAGAAACGAATAAAAAAATGAACTTTAATTGCAATAAATATACATGATAAAAAAATCATTTATCGTAAATATATTTATTTATTTTTATTTAGAGTTTCATATAGATCTTAATCAGTCCGGCATGTCTCTCTCATTAAAAATACCATTTGAAATAGGACAATGTAAAGCGACTGATATTCAATTTTAAAATATGACAATACTTGATTTGGAATTTTATTTTATCGTGGAATTAGTAAATATTGAGCTACTTGGTTTTATTTTCGTTTGAGTAAGAATACAATAAAAATTTATCGCTTACTCTGATCCATGTAGTCGCATATATACAAATATAAATTATTTGAGATTTATTTGTTCAATGCAGATTTATCGAGTTAAAGCTATTCTTTTATAAACTTTATACATACGATTTAATAAAGGTTTCTCCTTTTTTCTTTTATTAGAATAATAAATAATGCAGAAGCTCATGTATGAATGTCTATATTTTCAATTGACTAACAAACAAGTCTTTTACTTTAGCTAAAATACCATTCTGTTAGACATCTTCCAGTTATGGAATCAATCATGCGTTGTTTAAAAAAAAATGAAATAGTCAAAGTCTCTCTATTAGCTTAAATAGAAATATAGGTTAAGCTTTCTCGTGAAAGATGAAACATCTAACAAAACTAAAAACAATCAATCCAGATAATATTATGATTTATATGAATCACAAACAAATATTAGCATATGATTGGTTTAATATCGAGTAGTTCAACATACTATATAGTTTTAATGTAATAAAATCCAAACTGTGACAAGAAAAAAGTTGACCGCAATACAATCCTACTTTAAAATTATTGTCGTTTTAATCAAACTCGAATTCCATTTGAATTCTATCGTATGAAAGGCGAGTATTGAGAATATATATATATGTATGAAAAACTATTTCACGGTATGATCAAGAGTTGTTTTGCCCTTGATTTTAATCTTTAAGGATTGAAAGAAACTGAAAAATACGCTAGAATTCAATTCTCTCAAATAAATATGTAACATCGTTCGATTTTGATTTGTATAGGATCATGATAACTTACTTAATTGAATCATTCTTTTTATTATCAACGCTTTAAGAACAACCGATAAGTCTATATATTTTGAAAATCATACTTTAGATAACTTAAAATATTCCTTAATTTTTCTTGAATAAAATTAATCGTCAATAGCTAATTTCGTAAAATAGTATCTTATCTACAATTGGAAGAATAAACCAATTTTTCATCTGTTATTCATTATAATCGGTATTGAGATCACAAGATATATGAGCGCTATTTTTTTTTCTTTCAAAAATATGTTTGTGTAACTTTTTTGAATCGAAGATAGTCCAACCGACGGGATTGCTCGGAGTTGTTGCGGGTTTGAATCACTTTCCTATTCACATCTCACACCCAGCCGGAATATTCACAGTCCATAGTCGTGTTCAATGCATGTCGAATTTATATAGTTTTTTTTACTCTTTACAAAATATTATTTAGAATAATTTTAATTTATTATTTGAAAAATATGAGTATCTTTAAAAAAAAATAAATAATATTATTGTCTAGGAATAGCTGTTCAACTCAAATATCATCTCATTGAAAAGAAGTTGAATGCCTTTTTCATATTGTTGAATATGTTAAGTGTCTGTCTTATTTTTGATCTTAGTCTCAATTTAAGACAAATAATTATTTTTTCAATATTTGATTTGAACAAATGAATTTTAAAAATTGATATTATATAAAATAAAATGATTTGATATTAATTCAGATCAAATCCAACTGTATATATGAACAACAACAAAAACCTCTTCGCGACACATTCTATTACTGTTTCGAAATCTACAATAGATAAGCTACCGTTTGGTATTAAATAGATTTCTACATATTCTAATATTGAAGAGAGTTAAATTTTTAAAAGATGCTTCCTATAGGAGCTAAATGACAACGGAAACGGTTAAAATAAAAAAAAACATTACTTTGTAAATTATACTATACAACAAATCTTGTTCTCTACGTTAATTATTCATTGATTATCAAATATTCACAGTTTTGAAAAAATGTATAAACACATTTTTTTGCTGCTTTTTTCTTAGGCATCGAATGATCTGAAACAAAATGCACTAAATACTATTTAATATGTTAAATTTAGTATTCCCAGTTTTAATTATGTCTCCTGTGATTCTATTCATATGAGCAATAATCTTATATATTTTCCTCAATACTTATATGCTTCATTTACAAATATTACGCCTTTGGGGTGGCTCGATGATTTTCCTGGAATATCTCAGTCAGTTTAGTTCAGATAAAATCTAATTTTAATAAATTTTTATCAATTTTTTAATTTATACTTTTCTCTTTTTCCATTTCCGAATTTCGGTTAATATTTTACTGATTTACTTCGTATTTCTATAACATAAAGTAATCTTGATAATCGAAAAAAATTCTAATAAATATTTTATCATTGACGAGATTTATTAATTCAGAAACAGATCTGAATACGTGCATGTTTAAAACGAAATTTTTTCGCTTCATTCTATGAGCAGCTATGGAGGTCAAAGATTACTGTGTACATCGGGTAATCAACACGAACAAGTGAGATGAATAGCCTTTAAAAAGAAGTAAAACAAATATTAACAAAGTTTCAGAATTCTATAGAGTTCTTCTATAATCTTTCCAAGACAGATTTTATCTTTAACAACATAATATAAAGGGTCTCCAGTAAGTCATTAGCAAAAGAAAATACGATATCTCAGCTGTGATTCGACCGAATGAGTAATTTCTTTTTTGCCGATGATAGAAGACTGTTTCTAGGCCACATTTATAAGAATAACGTTGACAAAAACTATTTTGCAGTATCGCTTTCGAGTTGTTTTATTACGGGTTCCGAAAAACATTATTTACATTAAGGACAACTTTAAGTTGTAAAATACCTTACTATTTGACTTGAATATTCTAAACTTATTCAAATTTATTTTTTGCGGTAACTTTGAGAACGTACTGTAAATAGGAATTTTTCAGAATTTCCATAAGATGATATTTAGGAACAGTTACTATCAACCATATTCTTATGAATATGAACTAGAACAGTCCTTTATCAGCGTTAAAAAGAATCAGCTCATTTCGTCAAAGCACCATTCAAGTATTCAAAGTTTTCTTTGGCTAATGACTTACCGGACACCCTATAAAATAAATGAAAAGTGAATGTACAATTTTTTTTTAATATCATGATTATATACTATGCTGTTGCAGATTACTAATATCTGTCAAGTACACTGACTCGACTCTGTACTCAACAGAATAAACCCATGATACCCTCGTCTAAAACCACGACCCAGTACAATCACATCACCAACAAATCGTCCCACGTCCAATTGACACACAGCCAGATCAGAAGGAAACAGCTCGACTGCAATGACACATTAACCGATGGAATAATCAGCGAACACAGCTCGTTATCCATCAGCTATCAAAATTGTAACGAAAGTACATCTGTAACAACACCTGACAACAAATCCATACTACTACTTCCTTTATGAAAGGTTGAATTTAAGTCCATTATTACAGCACTTTGTAAGATTTGAATTCCACCAGCTTTTCTTCATTTCTACTACAGGTTTGAATTCTATTTGAGTGCCATCACCCGGCCTAAAACAAATTTAAAAAAACCCATAAACGGATTAAGCCACTTTCAAACTATGAATCACTATTATCTACGATCATTGCACGTACTTTGCCAAGCCATTCATCAATACCTATGTATTCCGGTACTCCATTCACGCGGAACAAAAAATAGCCAAATGTTTCACCCTCAATATCGAATACCATATAACCAAAAATCACTCTAAGTGCATCCACAATGAATCTAATCCTCGAACATATCTCAAACCCACTCCACTAAATAAATCGAGTTTCCAAAATCTGATACCATTTTCACCATTCCGTATGTATAATGTTCAGTGTCAGTCTGCATGTCTGTCTATGTTGGGGCAAAGGTAAAGGTCTTGCAATACTATAACGGATAAGTGATAAAGATGTAAGGCTATAAGAGGGAAACGCCATACGGAGGTCTGGCTATAAAAGAGTGAGACAATAAGCGGGAACGTTATAAGAGACGGACTCTATAAGGGATCAGACTATAAGGCTGTAAGGCTACATGGACTATTGGCGACATAAGGATACCACGTCGTAGGCCTTCTATGTACATAATATCGAGTGTATGTGTGTCTGTTATCGAGTGAAAGATTAAAGGTTTGAGGTTGTATTTTAAAGAAAAAGAAATTGCCGTGGAGTATGCACGGGATCTCGCTAGTATAATAATAACTCACATAATACAACCCGCAACCAGCGATGACATACAAACTGCGAAACACAATGACGAAAAACACAGAGCCCATCGTAAACATAACATTCAACCTATATATTAAGCCTATGCAGAGCCACCAGCTCATCCCAAAGTACCTTCTGTGAGTTACAAATGAGCCTATCGATAAAAAGAACTGCCATACATCCATGACCCAAACACGAACTACAACACAACATTATCTCCTGATTACGGACTTATTTACAAACATCCTACTCCACTTGATCCAACATTTACCGTGTCCCAACTAATAATTATGACACACTTACAAAGTATCATGGTAACTCTACACACCGCCACCCTTATCATCACGAACACGAATAACCACATCTTTTCGAATAAAGGTGTGAATGTAAGTTTCAAACTGAAATAGTTCGGGTTTCCCTCTCCATTAGAGGCTATAGCAACGCAAGCTCCCATTATAGACAGCCTCCCCTGTACAGACAAGTCCTCGTTACAGACCAGCAAACAGTTTGACGTTCGGCTAGCAGAATGGTTCCGAGTCAGAGATAAATCCTTCTCCATATTCGAAAATGCTGGTTTTTAGCTAGGAAGTTAAAAAGGATTTTCCGAAGCTTTTAGAATCTTTTCAAATTAGAAAGAAAAATTGGAAAATTTTCCGAAAATTCTCGACCCCTCAACTTTTACCATTTCACGACACATCTATTAGTTAGGTACTATAGTTTGCGGGAAATATTTTGGTTCCACATTTCAGCTCCAAACGGAGTGTGCTAACAATTTTTTTTTCTATAATTTAAAAAGAACCTATGTATGACAGATGGTTATGTAATTTACTAACACTCTTGAGAAACCAAGAAAACTTTAGTTTTTCGAAGCATCCAATCTCTTTCAACGTCAGTTTCTTCCTTATTTAGTCAAGTATTTAGAATACAAATGTGTTTTTTAATGTTTTAAAAGGTCAGAATAATATTCTTGTTGACGTTGCTCACATTCGATTTGTTATTCACACATAATGCGTTGCTTATTCAGCAGATGAACACCATGCACTATTGCATACGCTAAATACGATTGTCTTTTTTCTTTCATTTCTTCAGCTATACGATGAAGACGTAAAGTATGAAATAAAAACAACGACACCAACAGCAACAAGAGAAGAAATGTAGCGTAAGAAGAGCAAAAAAAATGTGCATGCTTGCATCAACCATGATCATGTGCATATTCGTCAATATAGGTGTCATCTCCTGATCAATCTCAATTTCGATATTATTATCTTTTTTAGAATTCAAAACTTCTATAGAAAATTATTATTTTTAAAAAAAATGTATTGTAATGATTTATTTAAATCGTTTAGCGATTCATTGAGTAAATCTATGACAAATAAAATTGACCCACTTTGTGTATATGGGTGTGTAGATGTGCGTGTGATTGTAGGTTTGAATGGAATGAAGGCACCCACACCCTGGTTTCGAATTGATTTTTTGTTTTCTTGTACATAGAAGCTTAGAGTTATATGTTAATATTGAATATACAGTGCCTCTGTTATGCATTGTTGTTCGATGTTAAGAAAGAAAAACATATGGCATACATTATGTTGATGATGCTTTTTTCGTGATATCTCTGATAAGACAAATATGTTTACTTATACTTTGTAATGCTTTTGTTAAATCTTGTTTTGATGAAAATTCTAAAAAGAAATTTATTAGGTTTTTGTTGTGTAAAAGTCAAACTTATATTTTGGTACGAAGCATCGAAATACTTAATCATTATGTGGTGGATTAATCTAGTTTGATTATACGTAAATTACAACAAACAAGTTATTGATTTCTTAACTAAACTAAATAATAGACAAGTTTTTATTTATTTATTTTTTTTTTGTGAATTATTTTTGTTTTTGTGTTAGTTTTATATAGAGATTGGTCTAATTAAAATGATTCTGTAAACTATGAATCGACATATCAAGATAGAGAAACATTTCATATTCAACACATATTTATAATAATAATAATTTACATCTAAATATTCAATGACTCGAACAAATTAGTGGAGAATATGGCGATGATTAAATAA
Source organism: Rotaria sp. Silwood1 (assembly GCA_905250075.1). NCBI lineage: Eukaryota > Metazoa > Rotifera > Eurotatoria > Philodinida > Philodinidae > Rotaria > Rotaria sp. Silwood1. Next base: position 47,315 of record CAJNOP010000375.1, read on the forward strand.
CAAGAAAAATTAATGTTACTCAGCAAGTATATTGTGTAGAAACGAAAAAACAAACAAAACGGAAAATGATTTAATTCATAGAAAAGAAGACAAAAACAAGTATTGCATTGCATTATTCAATTATTTTCAATATTTATATTGAAACTTTAAGACCAATTAAATTCTAAAGTGATATATCATTAGTTCTATATTGACTCGTGGCAATGTAGAATGCACTTTTTTTTTGTTTTTTTGTTGATTGTTTGTCTTCAGTCATCAGCTTGATAATGATCTTAAATTATAATTCGTTCTCTTTTTTTAGAGTTAAATAAGATAGTTCTATAACAGTTAAAATCTGAATAAATTATCAATACTCTAATTTCATGTCATTGGTAAGCATTTGACAAAATGAATCATCTATAAGAATTTACAATATATTCTATAAGTCATATTAATCTATTGATTAATGTATATGTCAACATTCGCCGAATAGAAAGGATAAATAATGTTCTGAGAAACTAAATGAACAATAATAACATTAATATGCATAGCAAACAAATAGCTTTCGGTCTATATATAATCACTAAAAGAAAATGAATTCTTTACTGATAATATAGCAATGTTACTTTTTTGTTTTCTTTGTAAAAACAGCGACATTGATTTTAATTTCAATCATATGAAGTTCTAACTACCTACGAATTCGAAAAGTATTAATGATTGGTTGCTCGACAACAACAATAACAACAATAGCAAAATCTTTAATAGATTGATTTATTCATAATCTTGAATTCTGTATAAATTGTATCATAATGATAAAAGCAAATAATTTTGTACAAAATGAAGTGTCTTTTATCGCTCTATGAGCTTTTTGATGTAAGATACATTAATCTTATGGAAGGCATAGATATTCGCCTTGGTATATAAAATTTCCAACTGCTGAAAAATATTTCATTTTCTAGATTAATTCCGACTAGTTCAAAATCGAATAAAAAACTACCAAACAATAAAATTTTCGAAATTTTATATGAAAAAAAAAAAATTCGACATAAATCTTATTGCATTATATTTCTAATCACTGTATATGATTAGCAGTCTAAGCCGATGCATTGATTATTGGCGATGAGTCAGCTAGTTGAGCTCATCGAGTCTAAGAATTTCCAAAAAAGCGTAAGATGTTAATATAAATCTTTTAGATTTCGATGATAGGAACTGTCGGGTCAATGATTCTTGAAGCTAGATCCAACTCGATTCGAGTCTTAATTGATGAGCTTACTCGACTTTCGTATATCGATATGATGATCATTGTTGTTTATTTTTTATTTTCTAGTCTTTCAATAGTACAATAATAATATATAATTATTTTTCTATTTTCATCATGAACTTCCATAGATTGATGAAATTAGTTCAATATAAAATTAATCACCTAACTTAATAATAATTCGTTGTCAAACAAATCAAGGTACTATACACGTACATTAATCGATGTATTTCAATAAGATAAAATTCATGAAAATATTCTAATAAAATAAACAATGAAATACATATAATATGACCAATTCTATGTTCTTCTTAAAGTGAACATCATATTTTTTTTATTCAATTAACATAACAACAATAATTAGAATAATGAAGCATTTTCATTTGATATAATATATCAATCGGATTCATCAAATAATCAACGAGAATAGATTTTAATTCGAGATTATTTTAATATTAAAAAAGATTAGTCGTTTACTAAAACAATTCAATCATCATTTTGGAAAATATATTTCAATTAAAAACAAAACAATATATAGATATGATTAAGAATAATTTATTTTACTAAATCAACATTAAGTTATTTAATTAGGTGATATTTCTTATTTTACTGGTAAATATAAAATATACCTTATCATTAAAAATAAAGAATTCAAAACAAGAAAAAAAAGCTGTTATCGCTATACCTGCGAGATTAAAATGTGAAACACAATTAACCTGTTTTATTCTATCTCAAAGAAGATTATTTGCAGTTTGTTCATTTCGGGACAAATTTTCAACCAATATTTTAGCTTTTTAGTCTCAGATACAATCAATATGTATAAAAAAAAACAAGCGAGGATTGAATCTTATATAGAAAATCTAACTTAAAGTTTTCTATTTTTATTGGTATATTTAGGTAAATCGTATAGAACGAAGATCTAAAAATGTTAATTGTCTATTGCAGTTGATTCTTTTTTGTTTTAACTTTAAAATATTTAGTTCGTTTTATTAAAATAAAACTGAAAGAAAAGCTATAAGCACCAGAAAAATTCATTTATTCGGAATTTGTTTCGAAAATAAATCTTCGTCGTACAATAAATTATTTCTATTGTTAAAATGATAACATTTAATTTGATTGAAACAGTAATATATAGTTATAAATTCTTTAAATTGATATGAGTTATGCAGTGGTAGTTTTGATCATTTTTATTATGTATTATTTTATTCATTTTGAATATTATTGATCATAATGCTATTTATAACTTACATATGTTTATTCTTTGTGGATTGAAAATGACCCACACATTTATTGAAGACAATGCAACTAAAATATTTTCTCCTTTTTTTATTATTAGTCTTGAGAATGTTACACTCGGAAGTGCTTACATGTTAAAGGATGACTTTTTAGGCTAAATTCTTACCCAAGGAGCGAATTATTATATACTTTTAGGGATAAAATAAAATAAAAGAGAGAGTAAAAGCCGAACAAATTGATTCATAAACAGCAGTTAAGATGCATGAGTAGAACGAGAAGCAGAAGAATATCAAAAAGAAAAAAGAAAAGTGAAACAAGAGAGAGAACAATTGAAGAAAGGGACAGAAACAAAATAAACAGGAAAAGAACACCATGGGGCATTAAAACAAATCAACTTTTCATTCTTTAGTTTTTTGAAATCAATTCTCGTCAGTAAAAGACACACACGTCAAGAGAAATGATTCATGTCAATCAATTAATTGTCGAACACGATGTGAATGGAAAAAATGACCAAGATGATCGTTTTTTATTTTGGAAAATTTATCTCAAATGAAAATGTCCTTATAGAAAAGTGAGGAACCGAGATCCGTCGTAAATATAGTTTTTAGTCTTCTTTGGATATAATTTTTAACATAAAATCTAAGTGATATTCAGATGTGAAAATGAACAAATTATGAGCAGAAATAAAAGGGCAGTGATGTACCAGTTGTAGTGCCACACGGAAGTTTTGTTGTAACTTAACCTTTAGAGATTCTGGAAGAAGAGGATAGACGAGGAATAATCACACGAAATGGGGAAAAGTGAATGTAAAGAAACATTGACACAGAACCTTACACGACATAGTACGTCCTGATTTTAGTCATTTAAGTTTTCCTAACGATCTCTGAATATTTTCTATAGATTTTTCAACTGTTGGTTGGAGTGATAGTTTGCCCGTCTAGGTAAAACCTAGATAATTGAATTCCTTTACTACTTTCAATGATTTTTCTTCCATTGTTACATTTACCGTCGGTCTTTTTACTTGTGTATGAAATATTTGCACTACCGTTTGCAAGAGATTCATCGGATTGTTTTCATTTTTTTTTGAATAGCCGATTACAAATTGGTGTACCTTCTTTTTCTAAATATTCTATCATCGGCGCTAAATTTTTCATTATGGGAAGTGTAATTAACACACAAAGTTCATCTGCAAATCGATGACTTGAATGAGCAGCTAGATAATTTGTAAGATCAGAATTAAAAACAATGAATAGTTACGAACTTAGACTACTATTCTTTGGAAAACCTATATTTATATCAAATACTTTTGAAGTTTTCTCACCGAATTCTACGTAAGCTTTTCTATTTTTTAACCAGTATTCCGTCATTTTTAGTAATTTGAGCGGCATACCTATTCTATTCAGTTTGCATACGAGGACAGCATGCCAAACACAATCATATGCCTTTTGATAATCAACATATATAGCTAGCGTTGGTATATTGGCAGTCATGTTGTTTTTCACTTCCTGGTAAATCAAGAATCGAGTAATATTCCTAGTGCTCAAAGAACGAATGTAGTCAACATTCTAGATCGACGCATTGTGCAGTATATTTGATCCCTATTTGACCGGCAACAACAGCTGCTAAATCATCAGCAAAGAAAAAAGACATGGCCGTGAGAAGGTGATTCCCCATATCAGCATGATACGTGATGAAGAGGGTCGGAGTAAAACTGGATCCTTGCGGTCCACCTTGAGGAATTGGAAAGCAACGGGATCATTTGCCATGAACCTCTATCGTATCCATTCTACCTTCGAGTCAAGGGTGAATTCATTTGACAAAGGCAAGTGGAATGCCCATTCTAACTAATCTTTCTAAACAGCCTTCGAACCATAATTGATCAAATGCACTCTTCAAATCAACGAAAACTGTAGCAAATGGTGAGCTATTTGACAAATAGAAGGATATTTGTTCGATTCGGAGTAATACAAGTGTTTGTAGGCGATGTTCCGCACGAAATCAAGATTGATTATCGGGTAAAATTCCTCGATTTTTGAGGACTTGTAGAAACCTATTGAGAAATAGGCGCTCGTGGACTTTGAAGAACGACTTCAGTAGTGAAATTGGTCGCGTTTGATCCGGAGTACAAATTGCGTCCTTTGTTGCGAGTAAAACCATTCTGACGTCTTTCCATCGCTTTGATAGATAACATGCTGAAAATGAATGACTATACAGACGAACGAAGCAATGCCAATCGTTCTTCAGGATCTTACCCAGTAAAAATGGTGCAAATCCATGACTGTTATACGAGCGTTTCTTTTCTCTACCGTCTAGTACTGTGAGAACTTCTGGCTAAGTTACCAAAGGAATCGGATCTGAACAGTTGTCAAAATTCAGTGGCAGGGTATCCACATACGGATGAGGCTTCATCACCATTGGCTCTTCAAAAAGTTGTTCATAATGATCAGCTGTAAGATTAGTCATGTTTTGTGACTCCTTGTTGAATTCTCCTTGCGGTGACATAAACCCACGAAGTGAAGATGATGCTGCACGAAAATGTCTTTTGGTGCTACTCCAAAAAAGTGCTCACGTTTTTCCCCATTTATGGCGATGGGCTAGATTCTTAGCAAGTAGTTCTTGTTGAAATCTTCTAAATTGAGCTCGTGCAACGTTACGAAGACGGCGTGCCTTTTCTCGAAGGATAATACTTCCTTTTCTTTTTGCTTTAAATGCCAATGATCGACTACGAAGCAGCAGAGCTTTAAGATCCACGGGCACGACTATTCTCGATAATTTACATGGAAAGTACAAGATGCAACGAGCAGCTAATGCGATCAAAAATTCAATGAATAAATCGTAAGTTACGTCGTAATGATTTTCATCCCATTGATGGCCCTAAAACTCGAAAGTATAAGACAGAAAAAGTGAGAATACTGCCTATATCGTTCTAGAAGCCATGCATGTTTCACGACGTTGACAAGCTAAAGTGCAGATGATACGTTTATGATCACTTATTGTGGAAAGTTCATATGTTTGAATAGTGATTTCAATTCCAGCAGCTAAAGCGTAGTCGATCATCCGATCGGATCGAAGAGACGTATGTGTATCAGGTATATAAGGCGTCAGTCCGCAGCTGTCTGTTCAGTTAAGCAGCGTATCGGCTTTATCGCCATCTTTTTCCAAATCAATGTTAAAATCTCCCATAATAACACATGATGCTGTAGTAAAACGGGAGAACTCGTTCCTTGACCAAGTTTTGCTAGCTGGAGCATATATACCGAATAGACAAAGCGATGACTCTAGATGTATGTCCACAACGCAGACATTTGGCAGCACACATGCTACGTGTGGGATACTAATGTTATGATGAGTAAGTACAATGACTCCATCGTGAGTATTTTCTCCCGCTTGGTAGAAAAACAGGTAGTCGGAATAGGTAGATATACTTCATCCCATCTGACATCTAGACCACGTACATTAAAATAAAGAGTGTGTAAAAATGAAAGGGAAGAAGAAGATTTCCGCCGGATGAGCGAAGGCCACCGAGACAGAGAGGACGATAAGGTCTTGGATGCATGCCATTCTTCTATCATATTACATAATAAGTCGAAGTCGTTTGAAGAGAGAATATTTTTTGAGGAAAGAAGAAAATTATAATCTATAGTCTTACAAGCTGGTGTTTGAACAATATGACGAGGAATTAAACTGCTTCAATTCATTTAGATAAGAAGTATTGTGTCTTGAACTTTTGAGCTTCCAACATGAGGTATTTCTTGTCATCCGGTGCTAAACTAACATTATTAACTAGGATCCAACAGATATTGTTTATAACCTTATAAATGCTTGGTATCTGATTTTGTAATTCATTTTCTAGCCCATGACCTTTCTTGTCAATAGTTTCGGTTTTCATATCAGCTTCTTCGTGACGTTTGCGCATTTCATCACGAAGATCATCCATTGTTTCATATGTTTTCTTTGATTCATTCTTGATTTCATCAAGAAATGAGTCTAGTTTTTTCGAAAGTCAAGTGTCTAACTTTACTTCAGTTGCTTGACTAGTTGTAACAGCTCTGTATGGCTGTCTATGTTTTGCAAAGGCGAATGATAAATCATTTTGAGATGGATTTGCATTATCAAAGCCATTAGATTGTTACAGGCTGTTGTAGAAGATTGCACGTGAGGACAACACGATAGCTCTTCACTGTCTGAAATTTTGGATCTGTTGATTTATGGCTACCACCGCACCTGATACATTTCAGTATTCCGATTTGGACAATTATTTTGAAAATGACCGATTTCGCAGCAGTTGTCACAAATTAAGACTTGAGCAGGAGCGAAGTATTCAACCGCTCGATATTTCATATAGTTAATTGACAATTCTTTTTGTTGCATCGCTTCATTTTGTGCTATAGGGCATGAGAACTCGACTATCACAGTACGCACAGGCTGTTGAGTACGATTCTTTAGTCGAATCACCTGAACCATCTGTCGATATTGTTCTTTAATATCTTGCACGAACTCCTCCCAATCAATATTCAAGGAAACGTTAGAAAGAATAGCACAGAGTTGTAGTGGAATCGAGGGTTTTTTGATAACATATGTTTCGGCACACAAGAATGTAGACCAATTAGAATCATTATTTAGAAAACAAAATGAATCAATGTTGTCGATGAAGACAAGAATGCAATGATCATTCTCCAATTTCTTATGTCGATCGGCAACAATCTTCAAATCCATATTTATTTCTTTGATATATGTGACCAGTTCATCCATCACCAGCTTGTCTTTTACACCTGTTTTGTACGAGATTAAAAATGGAGAAAAAGGATACAGTGTAGATGCGAAACGGAATACAGCAGAAGAAACTTCGAAATCTTGTGAGTTTGCTTGAGTAGAAGACGTAGGAAGATCATTAGGTTTTTGACCGTCTATTGTCACTGTGTTTAATTTTTTCGATGTAAAATATTGAGATGCACGAGTTTGAGGAAGTTGTTGGCCAGCTTGCTGTGGATTGACACTTATATCAAATGACCTGCTTACATCACCAATAAGTCTGTTGGAAGTTTGCGCCATCTAATTATTCATAACTGTTGCTCCCGGTGGGGACGTCGCTATCGGCTGATTCATTAGCATTGAATGAGGAATTACATGATTAGTTGGTATGTAATGAGAAAACGAAGGTGGTTGTTGTTAATACGTGACTTGCTTTCAGATGAGTGATGATATACACTGTTACATTCCTTGGTTGAATAACACGTATTATTGTTGAACCGATTGTTGATGTTGATGAAGTAATTGCTGCTTCACATTGGGTAGTGTGACTGGTTTAACAAGCATTAGACGTATGTGTTCAGTGGGTTGACCATTATTATTAATCCATTGTTGTACCAGTACTTGATCACTCGAGTAATTTCCGTTTTGAGGAGGTTTGCACCGTCTGTGCATACGTTTGATTGGTGTTTATGTGTGCTTGTTGAAAGGGGATTTGATCAGATTGAGGGATAAGCTACATTAACGCGAGAATTTCGAAGATTTTACACTTCGAGATTCGCACGAAAGTTTCAAAACTTGAAGTGATAGTGTTAAAACTTAAGAAATCTTGATCTATCTGCAGATATTGAAAAAAGAACTACTGTTGAGTGTAAGTAAGCCTAATAATCATATTTATGAATTGAGAAAGAGAACATCTTCATTCAAGAAACATTATACTTAATAAAATTTGATTTTATGACTATGGCCTGCTCGATGCGTAATACAATCAATGCAACGGAAACAACATAAAGCAATAAAAGCAGATATTTTATTACGAAATCAGCACCTATATTAGTCGAACTGCAGGCACATAATTTATTATATTTGATTTTACTTGTCAAACAGAAACGGTTATCCACATATGCATTGTATATTGGTAGTTTCAATCCGTAAGCTTATGATTTGATACGACGACATGCTCTAGGGTTTTAATTAGTAAATGATATTAAATGAAAACAATTACACGATGAATCAATTGACCGTTTGATCTTTCTGGTTCATTACAAACATCGAACCGATTGTCAATTATTATCTTCACAAACTCAAAATGATATCGATCAAATAGTTATTGCACAAGGTATCGCCGATGCATCTAATGATGCTATCGACATAGTTGATGGCTTAGAAATGTCCTATTGATTGCAAAAACAAATTGTTCTCGGTTGAAACCCAATCAGTGAATATGTGTTTGGATAATCAAGCACAAATTCAAAGATGTATGATTAACCTTCTCCAGTATTCAATACAGACGATAAGGACTTTCATACAGCTAGGAATCATGATGATAATCCTTTCTCGAACGATGATCATATTGATGAAGACAAACAATATGCTCTATTAGAGCTCATCATTGATACAAAAAAGTGACTTTTTTAAGTAAAAGTCTTCAATGGATTAAACATTACATCCAATATTCTTACGTTAAAGTTTTCATTGTCCTGCTACGAAATGTCGACAGAAATAATCTGCTTGCTATTTATTTGTCGGTGAACAATATAGACTTTTAAATGATAGATAACTTGGAGTAATAGAAGCTCATGAAAATTATAAATATCTTTTTCTTTTTCAATAAGTGGCAGTTTGTTTAACTAAAGTTCTAGAATGAGTGATTTCAAGGGAGTTCAAAAGGATTGAAGTATGCTGTTACCCATCATTTTCCATTAACACTGAAATCGGAAAAAAATCAGCAATTCTTATTCAGAACTATTTATTACAATGTCATCTTTCCCAGGAGTAGAGTTCTCACTTTTCGTTGTGTCAGCATCTGTCTTCGATGATTCTCGAGGACCGAGAAACATCCTGCTATAGTCCTCATATCGTTGATCAATTGCGTCGTGCGTGAGTCCGAACTCGTCTAGTGTATAGGTATTGCGTCCTTGCTTGCCTTGAGGATTATCACGAAGCCATGTCAGCATAGCCTGCTCAAAGTCTTCTGACCACGTGAGGCCGAAATGATCGTAGATGCAACGAACGGTATCAATTGGCTTTTTCATGAGATCGTCATAGAGTACGTCAAAAATGGGAACATGTGGATGAGCACGACGAAAATTCACAATACGATTAATTTGAACATCCGTCGCACGCAAACGGCGTTCCACGATCATTTGTCTATCGATCGCCGCATCATTCTTGCTGCTATCGAAATAAATGCTCGCGAATGCCAACCCTAAGCGAATCGAGGAAGGTACCACATCATGTAGTTGGCGGTGAGTCATGATGAGTGAGACAGAGGGATAATGACGTAGCAAAGTGTCAAGATTGAATATATGGTACGGAGTTTTCAAGAGCCAGTGTGACTGTGGCGCATCGACACTATTTAACATCTGCATAAATGTCTTGTGATACTCATAGACAAAGTTCTTGTTTGAATCGTCGTAAAACCAAGTCGCAAGTTCCGTACTATCGTGAGGTTCCAGATGAGGCACTAGAAGACCACCTTGATAAAGGATGAATACATCTTCCTCATATGTGTAAAAAGGGTGAGAGGCACTTCGCTCTCGATCGTATTCCTCGGATCCAAAACCTTTCAATTCCTCCTTTAACTTGCTTGCAATGATTTTACGTTGTGTTTGTGCTACAGCATCCGAGCGAGCAAGTGGTGGGACCGGGTACATCATGTCGAGTAACGAAGGAGCTCGACATGCAGGATCACAGGCAAGCAGATTGTAGAGGAGTGTGGAGCCGGTACGATGCGGCCCGCACAAAACGAATAATGGCGGCATAGGATGTGCTGGCGTTTGAACTTCCGGATGGGCAGCAACATAGTTGAGCACGTTCTTGCAACTCGTGTAGTTTTGTTCTACTGACGTACAGAATAGATGTCGACCGATCGGTGTTAGTCGATGATTGGCTAGTACAATGCCAGCAGTCAATTGAAACGCATGCAAGATCTCAGTATGAAAACTAAATCTTGCTTTGGCTTCATCGCTAAGGTCATCTTCACATAGAGTCACATCTGTACGAAGAAGTGAATGTTCCACAGTGTTATTTGTATGCTCAGTGGGTATATCACAAGCAGGTTCCTTTTCCATGTTCTTGTAATAGGTTTGTGAAGTACTGCGTTGTAGTTTTTTCTTTTTCTGTCTAAAATATGCTCGGCAGACTTTGTTCCCAGTTTTATGTTTAGGTTACATTTCTCATTCAAATAAGATGCTCGAAAAATCTTGGAGGAGAAAACTTAAATAACTCTTGAATAGCTCAAGTGATTTGCAGGAGTTCTCTACAATTTATCTGGTGTTCCCTTAATATTTATTCTGAACAGCTTAGAGAAAACCTTTATACCCACGGCCATTAGAATCAACATCATTTGATTGATGGTCAAATTTTTACTATCAACGATTGTAAAATGAAGTCTGCTCATTAAACTTGACAAAAAATGCGAAAAGAGGGTGCTATTAAAAAACTAATGAAATTATATCATTATTATCGGAGTGATGACTATTTGAAACGATTGTTCAGGATAATACTGAATTATAACAAAATGAATGGCGCCTCGTATTTTGAAAATGAAGTACATTGGTTTTTCGATACCATTTCTACTAGTATGCGGATTAAAAGAGGATTATCTACGAAGGCTACTAAAGATCAGTCTTTTTAGTTCAGTGTGCTCACTTAAAACTAAGGATATGTAAAAAGAATTAGGAATAAAATCATGAAAACTCATGGATGTCGCTTAAATGATTTAAGAGCTGTGCAACTTTTTATTCTCAGGGTCTTTTGAAACACTTTGCATGGTAGCAGTTTGGTTTAATGAAATAGTCTTTAGAAATATGACACATGTTTTTCATGCGTTCGACAGAAAAATACTCACAGTAGATAACTCGACTATTTCATCGAGGAACTCATCACAGCAAAAATGCAAACAATTAGCACCTCTCTTTTCATCTGGTCGTAGCAGACTAATCTTTCTCGTTTCTTATCTCCATCATTGAAAAAAGAACGCATGTTTATTAGATAAATATGGTGATAAACTAGTGCATGGTAGTTGCAATATGATATCTCATTACACTGATGTGTCCAATTTTTCTTTCAGTTTCTTTTCGAACGTGCGACAGGCACGACAAGTTTTTTTCACGAACGAATTCCGTTGTAATATCTTAGGAAACATACATTAATTACTATCAAAACATAAGCATCAATCCCACCGTTCCGATGTGGTTGATCGTGTGGGCTATGCGTATAGTCGAGTTTTGAGTAGGGGTACCAGTGCAACTGCGTGTGAGTGAACAGCAGATCAACATCCACGCCCGCACCATGGACAAGAAAAGCGGAGGGGGGGGGGGCAGGAGCAATCCTTACAAGTAATATAGCTGATGACTTCATATTTCGTATAATTATCGTTCTCACTTAATGCTGATTATCTGTGCTTATTTAGCCGCTTCTGCTCGAAAATTTCTGAAGAATAGGCTTTTGACTCAATTTTTTACAAAACGCCGCGTTTTCGCTCAGATCATCTTGAAAGGTTCAGTCCTCTTCGTTGCTTCTGCCGTGAGATACAGATATTCAAAATTCTGTTTTGTCAAAACGCAAATTTTGGGCTTTAATTAGTATATCATGACAGACACAACGAAAAAGGTCGAAGCTTTCACGATAAGCTAATTTCATTGAAAGTATTGTTTTCGCAGAGTTTCAAGTCAAAACTAGAAAGTCAACATTCAACGTGACCTGAGGGAAAGTGCGGAGTTTTGTTGAAAAGTTCAGAAAAACTTCGATAGCATAAGCACAAAGATCTGGAAAACCAAATCATTCCAGGCTTTTTCAATGCTCTCGAATTCTCATACAATGAACATAGTAGAAATTTATCTATTAGTAATGCTTAGAACAAAACAATCGTTGTAGTAGTCTAAAATTTCATGCATTTGAACTTGTGTTATTTATCAGCAACGATTGGAAAACTTCATCGATCTAAAAGATAAGCATTTACTATACAAATCGCTCGGAGTCGATCTACATGGTAGGTTATATTTGCGACGTTGTATCTCAATAAGGGTTTAAATGGGCATCTATACAAGATGGATAATGACATGTACTATTAGATATTAAATTAAAATTCAAAAAAGAAAAGCTTCGGCAAAAAATGGCATTATTCACTAGTCATTATTTGTTAGTATCTTACGAGAAGCTTTTTGAGCCTATTGTAGCTGAGGGAATCTCAGTCAGTCTGAAAAATCTGTACTATATAGTAAACATACAATGCTAAATAACTGTATCATGTTTAATAAATACGTTTAAATATTCAAATTGAAACATAAACCTTACTTATAGTACCTTATTAGTGATATTCACCTATTTTACCTACTTTATGGTAACTACTGCAAGACGGCTATTTGCTTGCAATCAGAATTCAAGGTGAAATTAAATGCAGGACCATAGTAGCTTTTATGCTAGTTACGATATAGGTTCAGATCTAACAAATCTGTTTCGTCGCCTGACTGTCCACTGTGACCCGCATCCGAATTCCTTACCATAGGATTTCAGCATGATGATAGCCAATGCTTAGGATATAAGATAGTACCACGAGTTTGCTGTAAAGAGAGCTTTAAAGCAAGGAGAAGAAGGTTTTTAAAGCATTTGAATATTTTCTGAACGAGAATCACATGATTATAGCCGCGTGTGCTCCGAACGATACAGATCCACTGATTGAAGCACTAGAATAATTGAATAAAATACAATTGAATATTGTACTTTTAGATCAGATTTGTGAGGAAACTTTAAAAATTTATGAAGCCAAGCGCAGCAAAGAAGCCGTAGAATTTCTCGAAAAGGCAGAAGAAATATATATTCGCACTCTTCAATTACTTTTTCAACAATACAACTTCACAGACGTTTCAATGAAAACATGCCCCCGCCTTCTCTTAACATCATTGATAAAATATAGTTTTCTAGTAAAGATCATAAGACCAAGTTAGACTTGACTATATTCATGAGAATTTCAAAGCAGACAATAATCGACAAGAGTGAAAAGGAACATCTAGAACTAGTGAAGAACATTTCTGAAAACGTTAGAAAAACATAGAAAGAGCTATTGCACACGGTGAAAATAAGACATGCTGAATTGATACAACAGAATTAAAGTTTATTAGAAAGAAAAGAGCACGACTACAGAATCGGATAGTAAAGAATTTGCATCCATATTTTACTGATTTAGGTTTTCCTTTGTCTTTATTTCAAGCAAGCATTAGCTAGACTAGAAAAGGAGATAAGTGATCTGAAAGGAAAGGTAGCAGAAGCATGAAAAAGAAAGACTAATAAAGTAGTCAGAGATCAAAAGATTGTAGAACAGTTCGGAGATGGTATAAAACAAGAGTTACATAGTACAATAAGTCTAAACGGCCAGCAGATGAAATAGTTTGATAGTTAATACCAAAAGCATCAGAATAAGAGCTTCCACATCTTAACTATAACCACAGAAGATCATAAAGTAGGAGAACCGTTAAGGTAAATTGTTTCCCGTATGATCTCACTAACACAGAAAGTGATAGCACTTTATATTTGATTATAAAGCTAATTTTTGATAAGTTTACTCCACATAGTCTTCGAAACAACACAGAGTATCAACAGACGATTTTTCGATACACTTTCTCTTTCATAGAACGGACAAAGTAACTCAGCAGCATTTTTAGGTTCGGCGTATAATATTTTTCAAAACTTTTATATTCATAGAGGCATAAAAAAAACATCAGGAAGGCATAGTTTTGATCGAAAAACTCTAGCAGGAAATTTTTGATGAAACATTGCTCAGTGATATTTTAGTGATTTATTCATAAAGATCAACAGATAATTTAATAAACGTTTTGATGCATAAAAACCTACCTAAATGTCGGATGACATTTCTAATAATAAGCTAGAAACAAATGGCGAAGTTTTCATTCAACGACGAACGGAAAGAGCAGTCGTTATCGAAATTTTTGTTACAAAAATTTTCGAGGTACCTTCACTGGCGAATGTTTTCCTAGACCTGAGCGGAGAGTGCCATTTTTCCCTTTGCAATTCCATTCTTCAGTAGATTCATTGATTGGAAGTCAACAAACAGTAGAATAGGATCTATTTTTCACTTTCTCTCTCCTCTGATTCTACTCATTCTCCAATTCTTCGCGTCTTCATTCATTTGTTTCCTCTAGTCGCCTCTTTTATCTATCTGCTTTAATTTCTGTCTACATATTATTGTTCCAATCATTGACTAAGCGTTGGTTAACAGTTGCTAACTACTATGCATTTGGATTGATCGGTATCTACTAATTTGAGGATATAGATTGGTGTGGCTGTGTATACGAATTTTCCCTTCACGCACACCATAATCCACAGCAGCTTCACCTAAACTTACGTACCGTTACACAGCCAAAATATACCAAAAAGCGAAAAAGGAATTTAATTTTATATCGAACATTCCTAAAAAGACTACAAGGAGATGCGTATCTGTTGCGCATCATTAAAAGTTTCCTGGATGTGTTAAAATATGTTTACAAGCTACTGCAATAAACATCTACGTATGAACATTTTTGTCTTCATTTCAATTTTTTTAACACCTGAGAGTTTATCTATTTGTGGATCATCTATATTTTGGAGTTTACGCTGGAGAAAAATAAATAGCATTTTTCTTGTCTGCAAAAAGAAAATTATGACTTTTGTTCGTATCTCTTTTATATCATAAATGCATCAAGAGTAGCAACGTGTATGTGTGCAAAGAACTACTTATAAGAGAAAAATGGATCAGAAAATATGATAAGGCAAATTTTATGTTTCAAAGAACAGTTCCTACGACTACAAACCTCACAAAATCTCACCTGAAGTTCAGAAGATAACAAAGATACGAAGCAAATTTATACTGATGACGACAAATCAATTTTCTTGTATTAATTGACATGAGTACGTATACATTTGAAACTTAACAAATCTTGAAATTGAATAATCACATATACACACAATTTGATAAGAATATATTCTAGGTGAACAACGACAATCATCCCGATTGGATTGGGCTCAATCGTCATGTACAAGATGGATACAATTACCACTATTGTCATGGGTAACACCTACTCTCTCTTTGAGTAATAAACGCACGCTTGTTGAGAACGATCTTAACGATCTCTCTCTGTCAACGAAAAATGTTCAGTCTTATTGAATAGAGTACATCAATATAGTTCTAACTGGCAAGGTACATGGCATGTATTTATACGAACATTTTATAAGGATTTTAAAATAAGAATATTGCTCGTTTTCCCACTTATCATGGCTCATATTGCACAGCCATTGCTTATTCTTCATATTGTTCTCTATATTAAAGGTCAATCAGGATTACCTACTTACCCTGGTTATTGATTTGCTGTTGCTCTTTGCATTTCTGCAATTCTACAAGCAATTGTTCATCAACAAATCTTCTTTCGAAATGCTCGCATAGGTATGCGAGTCCGCAATACATCATCATCTATTAGCACTTGTCGACCATCACTATCAAGTAGCTTCGTGCATGCTGTACTGCTAGTACCTTTGGAGGCTCTTGTAACGTTTGGTTTCCTTTGGTGAAACATTGGTTTATCAACATTATTTGGCTATGGAGTACTGATTTTATTAGAATCTATGCAGTTCATTTTTAGTAGACAATTCAGTCGATATCGAAAGACTACAATGGCATGTACAGACAGCCGCGTACAAACGACCAATGAACTTATCAACGGATGTCAAATTATTAAAATGTACAATTGGGTAGAAGCCATGGAACAACGAGTACGTGAAAGGTGTCGACGTGAATTATCATACATTTACAAAGCGAGCTGCTTAAGAGCTCTTAACACTGCTCTCTCTTTCGCAACGTTATCTTATATTCTCAACACTAGCATTCTATGTCACGGTCCGAGTTCCAGTAACAATTGCGATGCTACAAGCAACTGAAAAATTTAGTGAAGTTCGTGTTTCTGCAAGAAGGATCGATCAATTTCTGCAACTTGATATGCTGTTGAATAAGCAGGAAAAAGTGAAAAACAACAACGAAGATGATGCAATCATAATGGAAGATGCAGCATTTTCTTGGAAAGATAACCCTTCTTTGTTCTCTCTTAATCTCAAAATCAGAAGAGATGACTTGATCGGAGTGAACGGTGCTATAGGTGCTGGCAAATCAACGCTACTAGCTGCTATTCTTAGTGAGATCAATCTTATCAGTGAACAGCTGAGACTATATGTTAATTCGATTTCCTACGCCTCACAATCGGCATGGACTTTTGCTGGCACTATTCGAGCCAATATTCTTCTCGGCAAACCAAGGGATGAAGAACGTTACAAGCATGTAATCAAGACATGTTGTCTTGATATTGATCTACAGAATTTCGGTGAAGTTGGCGATCGATTGATCTTTGGCGACAAAGGTGTCAATTTGAGTGGAGGACAGAAAGCTCGAATATCGCTCGCTCGTGCTCTTTACGCTGATGCTGACTTATATTTACTTGACGATCCACTTGCTGTCGTGGACTCCAAGGTGACCAAGAGCATTTTTGATCAATGCATTGGTTTTCGTAGTCTTCTTTGTGGAAAGACTCGAATATTAGTTACACACTAGACACATTTTTTAATTGAAACAGATCAAACGATTCTCTTAACGAAAGGTCACATTGACGAACTATTTATTGAACAACAGTCTGCAATTGAGCGATCGAATGATACATTAGAAACAGATTCATCCAACGACGAAGAGACAGATTGGATATCTAATATTGCTGCAACTGATATGAATTCGATTGAAAAAAAGCGAGACAACAAGTTGACGGTGCTATCAAGTGGAGTGTTTGGCTACAGATATTTACTTCACCACCTTTACGTTGATTTGGCTTTCTTCTTATGATAATTATTATGCTTGCTAACGAAGCTATGTACGATTTTACAAATAGTTGGCTCGCTTTGTGGTCTGGTAAAGATGAAAACGAATAATGATCACCACTGTATACTTACATCTATCTTGAAGCTGTATTTGCTACATTGATCGTTGCATTAATACGTACTGGCTATATCTTCTATATTATGCTGCGTGGTTCAACCTATTTTCACAATCAAATACTCAAAGGTATCCTGTATACTTCGTTACGTTTCTTTCAAAGTAATCCAAGTGAACGAATATTGAATCGAGCAAGCAAAGACCAACAAGTGTTAGACGAATAGCTGCCTTTGGCGTTAATCGATACTATGCAGTATTTACTAATGACTCTAGGTTTTATCGCAATCATTGGAATGACCAACCCATGGGTGCTTCTAATTCTCATTCCAGTGGTTCCCACAGTTTTGTGACTTCTTAGATTTTATATGCGATCTCGTCGTCATTAGATGGACTCACTAGTATTCGTGCCTTTAATGTTCAAGACGATGTTTTGAATATGTTCATGGAAAGAATCGATACTAATTCACGAGCATACTTCTTTCTCTTTTCCACTGCACGTTGGTTTGGTTTACGACTCGATCTGGTGGTATCCTTACTCCCTTTAGTTCCTGATATTCTTGCAGTAGTATTGCGCCATCGAATCGATCCATCGGCAGCAGCAGCACTCAGTATTCGCTATTGTATCACTTTAACAGGTCTTTTTCAATGGTGCATACGACAATCAACCGAAGCTAAACATTTCATGACCAGTGCAGAACGTATTCATGAATATGATCAACTTGTACCAGAAAATCAAGGGAACAGTAATGAGAACGATGTTCCTATTCAACCAGCAAATGATTGACCTTCTCATGGTATTATCGAATTTAAAAACTACACTTTTCGCTATCGATCAGAACTTGATCCGTTACTCAAAAATCTTAATCTACGAATTGAGTCTAAGGAAAAGATTGGAGTTATTGGTCGGACAGGTATGATTGCTTTACTTCGGAGAATCTATATGAACAGCATTCCTAATACGAAGAGAGAAACTCGATCAGAAACGGAGAGATGTATTTATACTGCATTAAATTTATAAGGAATAATCTGTTCTGATTTTTTGGCGCTTTCTCAGCGACTGCCTTTAAACTGAGGGAAAAGCGGATATTAGCATTGAAAAAGGAACCCAAACGTTTAGTTTAAGTGATTCGTTGATCAGAAGCTGCATTTTATGAAAAATCTTTTATTGTGTGCATAGACGATACGCATGATGCACTTCCAAAGGACCTTGAAGATTGGAATGTGTGATTGCTCTTTGGACGATACTCGTTTGTCAGCATCTGCTTTTCGTCTAGGTGCTGGAAAGTCATCACTTCTTCAAGCTCTCTTTCGACTTGTCGACCAGTCAGCAATCAACAGATCCCACTCTCATTGATGGTATTGATATTGGACGTCTTTCACTTGATTATCTTCGTTCTCATCAAAATTTTATACCACAAGTACCCATACTCTTCTGTGGTACACTTCGATACAATATTGATCTATTCGAACAATTCTCAGATGATGAATGTCTTACAGCACTTGAAGCTGTTCAACTCAAAGAATTGGTGCGCAACCATCCCGATGGATTCCATCTGTTGGTAGCTGAATCAGGTACCAATTTAAGTGCTGGCGAACGCCAACTAATTTGTGTAACTCGAGCCATTCTGAAGAAGAGCCACATGTTACTGATTGATGAGGCTACAGCAAACGTCGACCATGCGACCGATAGAATGATTCAAGAGGTGATTGCTGAAAAGTTTCGTGATCGCACTATATTAACGATCGCGCATCGATTAAATACAGTAGTCAATAGTGATCGTATTCTTTTGCTACAACAAGGAGAGGTTGCCTACTTCGACGTACCTGGTAATATTAACTCTTTGGTAGCTGTCGAAGCATATATGCGTAAGGAGCCTCATCTTTATGTGAACTGAAGCGATCATTCATAATGTATGTTTTTTAGAAGCGTTTGCCTAAAAACAAATGTTCTCCACTTGCGCTTTCCAAATCACCATTCGGTTAAGGCACACTATACAATCGTTCCATAGAAAAAATAATAAATTTTTTGAAAGATCGTGTCTTTCTTCTCTTATGCCGCCTATCATCCAGAGTTTTCCACTTGCTATCTTCGTCTATATATGTTCATGTAAACATCATTATTTTATTATTTAAGGCATCAAGAATTTAGAATGTTAAGACCATCTTGTTTCGTAGGAAATAACGCATAGTTGTGCCGCATAAGTGCCATGAATGAATGATTGTTTCTTTACCAGCATGAGAAATAATGTGAGCTCTTGTAGATTCATCATTCGACATGGTTTTTTTGCGAAACAACGACACTCCATCGATGGTTTGATTATGATCCAGATAGAAGTCACTATCATCAAGAAGATAGAGTTGCCGTTTGAGATAGTTTCATATTTTTTTAACCAAAATAATGTCAAAAGACGGCGAGTAAAATAAAAGCTTTTAGGCACAATATGACATTTGGGATAATTTTCTGTTCTTCATTTTGCTTTAAATGTCTTCTAAACTGCGAAGAAGTATTGGGTTTTTGACTCAAGAAGATTCAATTCTTAGTCGATTGAACTAATCAATGACATAATATAGGCCATCAGTTACATTGTATTGTGATCAAGAAAATACACATAAATCAAGTCAAGTGTTGCACTTAATTAGTTTGAAACGGTCAGAATATCTGAACAGAAAAGATGTTTGAGAGCTCCTTAATACAAATATGAACCTACCTTTTTTTGTCGTATTTTCGTAAAGCGCTTTTAACATTCGTTGATGTCGGTGAATGTCACAAGAAAAGCAATCGATTGACGCAGTTCGCAGTGAAAATACCGATTTCAGTCTGTGTCGTTGACGAAAGAGTCGAACCAAGTAAACGTGAATAAATCGGATACTCGTGATACCTCAGCATAGATCAACAAGTCATGACTAGTGTCATCTCCTGCTTTCGCTTCTTCACTTAAATTATATTTACCATCTCAGAACATTTGTGCTTTTGTCATATGGATAGTAATGTTCAGTTTTGTAGCATTAAAGAACTTTCAATAGAATTTCGATTCACGAAGGGTGTGAGTGTGATTTTAATAGAAAAATTGAAAGCATTATGCAACACGTTTCAATTATTTCCTAGACAGTCATCATTCAGTATGTGTAAAATCTCATGCTACATAGTAACAATTCGAATACTATAAGACACCTACATATTTGAAATTGTTTTCAATATGTTGGTCAATAATAAACCAAAATGGAGAATAATGAGTGTGGTTGTACCCACACTCACACTCAGATCGGCTCTGCTACTACTTTAAGTATACGATTTTGAGGATGATCTTTTGCAAGAAACGGAACATGAATTATTCGTGCAGCTACTCAGAGCCGAAAAGGTAACGATTGACAACGATGAAGTCGCTGTCGGGTGATAGAAGAAACGAAAATAACATCATGCATAGGGGAGTAGTAACAATCGTTTCATATGGTAAACGATTTAATATCAATTCGTGACTATTTATTGCAATTTCTGCTTAGTGAGTTTTGTCTCTAATGCAGATCGAGCAGTGATTATTCTATTGTGAATACCGATCTGATAAAGAGATATCTCGAACAATTATCGACGCGCAACTATTCCACTGACATCTCAGCATCAGCAATCGATCTTGCTGCAACAAAACCATATACTTCGTCTTGTGCCCGTCACTTCAATATTCAATATCTCGTCAGTGAAAATTAAAACTTTTCATGCAAATGCATCACTTTCGGTCATTGCAGAAAGTACGAAAACACCAACTCTACCAAGGTGGTCGCATACAACTAAGTGCCGGTGTCTAATCATGCTTACGAAAAGAAACTTTACTATGAAAACTGCAGGAAAAGGAAGAAATTTCTCGTGTGCTATTGAGATGAACGTGGAATAATCATTGCAGCCACACATCTGGACGAAGAGTAAAATAGTTAAAGCACTCGTCAGCTAGTTTGTGTCTATCTAACGTCGAAGTATCCTAATAGTCCATAGAGATTTTATATTGAATCATACTTCATCCTATTTCTAAATGGCATCTTGACTGCAATTGAATTTGAAAGTTTGAACGTGTACCAATACGAAATGAGATTAAGCTCGATGGCAAATATCTCGTGAACTCGCTGTTATCTTTCGCTTTAGTACCACTACAATCCATGGTTGCCATCCATAAAGCACTCGTTCCGAACTAAAACCTGTGAAACGAACAAAAAGCATTTTTTCCTCAACGTCTCAATGAATAAAGTAACTTGCTTTTACCGTACACCAAAACAGGTAAAATCAATCTGCAATACTATCAGTATCAATATCCATGGGAGGAGGTGTTCTACAAGGTAAAATCCATTACAACTAAGCAGCAGAACTTTTCTGCTTTTTGTAGGTTCAAAAGACACAAATGATCGGAAGTTGTTGGGTTTGCAAGGCTCTCTGAAAGGGTTAGAACTCAAAATATCCAAATCTGAGTAGCAGAAAGCATACAATAAATATGTCACTGGTCTTCGTTCGATTATCAAGCCGTGGTTCTATCGTGGAAAAGCGTACTCCTATGAAAATTACACACTTTATTCAGTGTCGTGTTTTGATGAATGCATGAAGGACAGACTTCACCAGCAAAGTCATCTGATCTATCGAACGAACTTTTACCTGTCTGATTGTTTGTACTTGTTTCAGTAGTTCACCTATGAATACCAGCTGCTCAAAACTGATTCTGATGGTTGCGTCGAGCCATTGCAAGGTGCAGCTCGGCATATGTTCGAGAAGCCTATCCAGGTTGATCGAATCCTCGATGAATGCTACGTCAGTGCTCGTTTTCAGCTTCGTTTTGGCAATTCAGCGGCTTTGCGCACTGGTTGGCACACGTGACATTCTGTACAAATTCAAAAGTTTTTGGCGTTTGGTGATGTTTTTGATTTGATTCGTTGTTCCTTTTTAGTAAAGTGGTGCCGATTCTCAGCCTAATATGGATGTTTTGATTCCATCGACAGCAAATACAAATTTTGACAAAACCTTGACTGTCGTTCAAAATTTACCGTACAGAATGTAGATTCCTGTCGGTGAAAGTGGTCTACATAAGTTATCTGCTGTATTGTTCCAGATTTATTTGAATTGAGATCATGCGTCGAGTCATGATTGCTGCGCATATTGGCCGAACAATGGAGTATGAAAAAACACATAATGAGAACACATACTTTTTCGTCTGTGTGTTTGAAACTTTTCGTGCGTACCATGATATGTAAGTTGACTTCTTCTCAAACGAGCGCAGATATGTTGGAACATGTGTTTTGCTTTTCTCTTGATTGACTTGTTTACATAATGGTATGAGTTTCATTCAGTAACACACATTAGCCATTACTTGGAACTAGAAAAGCTTTCTCATTCGCTTTTTAGATAAATATTACCGAAACCTCATCTATCACAGCAACGATGATTCATCTGTATGGCAGAATTCTGAAGTAAGAAGCTTTTTTCGACGACTGTCCGCTTCACAATGAGTCTAAACCTAACGAACAAGATGTGCTAATGTACAGATACCCTACAAGTCTTCGTGAAGTCTTGCATCTTATCCCTGGACTAGTAAGTATGGTTCACTGAAAACGGTGCCATTACACAATCAGACATCGATTCGAAAAATGCGTCAAATGCACAAAGTTCCAATTTTACGTCGTGAAAACGCCAAAAGACATGCAACCTTTCAGTGCAAAAATGCGATTTTCTTGTAGCACTATAATCAACAGCTCAATAGTGCCATCTAATGAGACACGTTGAGCTGCACCAAAGCGTTGTGGTAGCTCTCATCGCACCCACATTCACACCCAATATTGCGTAAAGATCTTGGTTCCTATCTATACAAAATAGTTCAGCAAACAAAGTTTACTGATCTTCAAAAAAAAACAAGAGGATTAAAGTTGCAAATTGAGTGGTAAATAGTTACATCAAAGACGATGCCTGAATATGGCTTGTTACGTACGAAAAACTCATTGATTGGGAGGAATATGTAATACTCGAAACAATCGGGACTGTGCTGTGAATAGGGAGCGGCCGACAAGAAAGGTACTATTCGTGGAAAAACGAAGTCTCGTCAAAGATGATGGTGTAGTTAGGTGTGTGTGGGGTACAGCTGCCGGTGCCAGTAATTTTAGATCATCGAACAATGAATGCAGAAAGATACATAAAGAATGTTCTTCCAAAAGTTCTAGCATCCGGCAAAAAGTTACGAAGCGATTGGACATATCATGAGGATGAATAGTGTGGTGATCATTTGCCTGCATTTATTTCGAAGAGCCGTTGATGCGAAACAAAAGCAACATTCATAAAAGAAATAAAACGTTCTGTCTAAATTTTTGAACTTCGCACTTAATTTCAGCGTACGACTTCCTTTAATAAAAAAGAAGTAGTGTTTCGATCAAGTGCAAAAATACTAAGATCGCAGTTTATTCTGAGCCACCCGATAGATATTTGAACGACGGTTTTTGAAAATTTAAGATGCCATTTTCAATTCGAAAGACTATCGAGAATAGTTTCACATGATTAGAATATTTTTGAAAAGCATCAGAGAACGCTCAGTTCTCGACTTACTGGAACTAAATCAACAAAAGAAACCAAGGGCTACATCACATTAAACAGTTTTATTAATAACACAAGTTCATAAAATAAATGTATCAGATTTGCCCTCTTCCTCCATCGACAAAAAGTTCGATACCTGTGACATAACTGCTATCGTCTGAAGCAAGAAACACTGCAGCCTTGGCAGTTTCATCAGGGGTGCCGAGTCGATTCATTGGTACAGTAGCTATTATATCGGTGATGAAAGTTGTCTTTATTCCTTCGCCATTAACCACACCTCTGAACATTGCTGTGTCGATTGATCCTGGACTCAAAATATTGACTCGAATGTTGCGCTCTTTTAGATCGACCGCCCAACATCGAGCAAAAGAACGAACAGCCGCCTTCGATGCACTATAAATACTCACATTTGGATGACCTTTGATGGAGGAGACAGATCCCATAAGAATGATTGATCCACCGTCAACTAACATTGGCAAAACTTTTTGAACGGTAAATAATACTCCTTTCACGTTAATATTGAATGAATCATCAAACTGTTTTTCGGTAATTGAACCAAGCGGCGCAGTCAGACTGACACCGGCATTGGCGACGACGATATGCAGCTGACCTTTCTCTTTCTGAATGACATTGTACAGATTATCGAGATCTGCCATATTTGACACATCACACTGCACTGCCGTCACATTTGTATTACCAATCTTTTTGACGGCTTCATCAAGCATTTCTTGCCGACGCCCAGTGATGAAAACATGTTCTGCACCCTCAGCGACGAATTGCTGTGCAATGGCCAAACCAATACCTTCAGAAGCACCTGTAATGAGAGCGACTTTTCTGTCAAGTTTGCCCATATTTCATCGAGTTTTTCTGTTATTATCGGCTGTTTTTTCTATAAAATGACGTACGTGTGTATGTCAATAAACAAGTCGCGTCACTATCAGGTACTAAGACGTGTCCATACCAGCCACTTATCTCCCATAAGTCACGTCGCAGGACTTTATTCTTATTTTTGACTCATGAAAACATAAAGAACATACGCATTTCATTCTCGATTACGTTCTCCATGTAATATGTAGCTTTCTTGTCTTCTGTGCCTTGGGGTGATCGGCTAGTACAGTCAACTGCTATACTGAGAGTGACGGTAACGTTACTTTTCCCGTTTCTCATTAAATAATAAATACAACAGATCTAACTATGATAACGAAATGATTCACTCTTCATTTTCGTTATGGCGTGCTTATCGTACTAGTATTTGCACAGAGAAATGTCTTCGTAATGTTGACGTTTTCTTTCTGCTAGATTTTGACTTGCATCATGTTGATGCTTTTTGCTTGTATTGTCATTGCAGATATCCTCTCCAATTACGTTTAAAATTGTAACCTTACTTGACGTGTTAAATATAATGAAGATTTGCCAACAGGAGAAGTATCGGATAAATGTCATTCTTGCGTAATGAGTATTCTGAAAGAGTGGCATGTCGTCCTTGACTGTTGATACTGCCTAGCCGAAATGGACGTGATTAACGCTGGGAAACTAAATTTTTATCTGAGTCAGTGTCATATCAGATCTTTCTAGGTTTAAATGTTCAACCCTGTACCATGTACTGGCGGAGATATTCATATCAGTTAGTTTTGTGAAATACGATTAGAAATGAGTTTTGATGTTTATAGCGAGAAAAATGAATGCTCCCCCTATCCTAAGTACTAATTTTACCCTGATGACTCTCGATAAAGACTTAATATCGTTAGACCAATTCAATTATTTTTGGATCAGCTTTCGTATATATTTATGAAAAAGAGTTTGTCGACTTTAGATTAGTTAATATAAGAGAAAAAAAGTAAGCAACAATCAGTAAAAATACTTCATTTTAATTTGACTAATAAATTATCTCGAATAGTGGTAAAGATGATGTTAATAAGTTAGCAGTGGTAACTATGAGTAAAGTGTCATAGACTATTCATCTAAAACAGACTTTTTCAGATTTGATATAAGAAGATAAAATATCTGCTATTCTATCAGGCAAACTATCATCAACAAGTTTCTCTTGTGAAATGTATCATATATCCCTGAATCAACAGCAAGACATTGAAGAAGCTTTGTGGCGCGCAGCTCAGTATGTGTGCGACGCCGATGTACTACTAGTAGCAGCAGGTGCTGGAATGGGCGTCGATGCTGGTTTACCAGACTACTTCGGTGGCATTCACCAAGCACATCCACGTCTAGCAGAAATGGGCATGAGTATCTACGACTTATCCAATCATTCGCTGTTCGAGCACAATCCTGCACTAGCATGGGGTCACTGGATTACAAGACAGCGGGAATATATGAACACACTACCACATTTTGGCTATGATATACTGCATACTTGGAGTAAATGTAGCAAACGCAATGTAAGTGTTGTAACGACGAACTTAGATCGCCATTTTATTCGCACAGGTTTCACACTCGACAACGTATTCGAAATGCATGGATCAATGTATGATGCACAGTGTATGCGTGGCTGTGGTGCAAAGCCATGGCCACTTGACATTGCAAATATGCCCCCAGTTGACTTGAACACAATGCTACTACTTGGAACTCCACCAGTATGCATACGATGTGACGGTCCAGCACGTGTATGTACAGCATTGGCGGTTGATGACCATTGGGATACATCACATGTTGAGGTAGCACGTATGCGTCATGAGACATTCTTTCGCCAATTGTCAGCTGAACGAATGTTGACTGTTCTGGAAAT
The DNA here is from genome assembly GCA_905250075.1 of Rotaria sp. Silwood1. NCBI lineage: Eukaryota > Metazoa > Rotifera > Eurotatoria > Philodinida > Philodinidae > Rotaria > Rotaria sp. Silwood1. The sequence continues at coordinate 74,013 of CAJNOP010000375.1, forward strand.
TGGCTGCGGCACTGTAATGCCCAAAGTACGCACAGAGGTGACACGCGTCGTAGCAGAACACCGAATGCGTGGAGGCCGTGCAGCACATATTCGAATCAACTTGCATCAAGCACATATTGATGAGCATGAAGACAACATCTCATTGCCTCTTGGTGCACTAGAAGCATTGCGCATAATAGACCAACTATTAACTGATTAAAGACACAATGAACCGAGCGAAATTTGGACTTTTCTGTTCTTATTTCATATTTGAAATAGTAATAGAATGAAATTAACACTGTTGGTAGCATTTGACGCAGAATTTATTTGCTTCTTGTAGCATTTCTTGTCATCATATGTCATTATTAATTTGAAATGAATTTCAGCAATACTGGCCAAAGCATTTATGAGACTATCGTATTGCTTAAGTTTTGGTACTGACTCATTTTCTTACTTTGAAACATTGTGAGATTTATATTTTCGGAGTGTGTTTTGTAGTTTTCTTTAAGTTCTGTATTATTTTCATTTTATTTCAAAAGAGAAGTTCTTTCTTGTTGTGTATAGTATTGAAGTTGAACATTTCAAGGTTTTTGAACAATAACCACTGTCAAACTGCTTTCAAGGTAAGAATCCTGCTTGAACTGTTCATGAAAAGAGTGAAGACCATGAATATGGACGCATCTAGGTGTAAGCATGTTTCAAGTAAAATGCTAGATATATGCAAGAGATGACTTTATATGTAGCAACCACTTGACTCATAAAACTGATTTTGAATATTCCACCCTTATTTAATGAAGTTCAGTTTACATATGCAATGCTATTGATTTTGCCAAAGGAATTCTGTCAAGGCTTTTCGATTTTTTTCTGTCATACTGTTCTTAGCACTCGATTTTTCATTTTACATGATCAATAGAGCACAGTGAATGAAGAATACCTTTGGTCATTTATTGATATTTGTTGAATACCTGACATTCTCCCAAAAATGTGTGGTCACAAATAAAGCCCTTGCCGAAATAAAAGATTTCGTTGAAGGAATCATACATAGGACGGAATAAAACATCCCTTAATTTATTGATTTCTTAGAAAATTAAAACTTTACTTAGTATATCTATATCAAAGTTTGTCTATTGTCCACTTCACAGTAATGTGACCGGAGATATTTTTCGAATAACTTTGAAAATAACAAGAAAAAAATAACTCGCGTTTTCAGCACTATCTAGAGTCAACATTGTTCTATCTTTTTACAATATCGATGAAAAAACTTCAAACTATCTCAACGACTACATTCTTGAATTATTTATGAAAAAATTCAGTAGTACTATATTCGGTCTCTTGACATATCAAAAATCGAGCGCGGTAGCTGGTACTTTGATGATAGATTCGTCTATGACACTAAAAAATGGATGACTACAATTGCATCCTTATTTGTTCAAAATTTTGGTGCTTTTCTCAAAAACAGTTGCATTCAAGAAATAATAGAAACAGGCTATGTTCTAGAGAAAAACATTTTCTAACAGTTGTGGCGTTCCGCACTTCAAGTCGTCAAAAGATGGAAGGATAAATCGAAAAATACGACCAGGACTCCAAAAGTCGATGTTTAGAACATTGTCCAAAGTTTGGAAGAAATGAGGTCTCTGCTGGTCTTTCATAGATAAATCATAGCACATGTGAGAAAATGCAAAAAGCTAAAGCTAGAATATGGTTAGGAAACGGTGTTGATATGACGATCGATTGTGAGATTGAATTGGTTTTTGCTATGTTTATTACTGATACAAGAGACAACGGTGGAGCTATCGAAAAGATAAGAACAAGATTTTCAATAATATACACAAATAATTTCCAAAGTAGTATACTTACATGTTGTCTGCACCGTCGACGTATTGAACATTCTGTGTAAAGGAAACCATGTAGTATCAATTCTCGTCTGGAATACAAGTGAAATTTATGTCGAATTGTTGGTGATGGATAATCCAAGATTATTAGCATTGAGTGTCTGTTGAAGATTGAGTAAGTGCATAATTATTTCCCAATAGAGTGGTGACGTAACGTTCATTTCTTGACATTGAAGTATTTCTATTAGTTTCGCAACTGCTGCATTGGCGGTCTAGGTCGACGCCGATGGTAACAATGTGATCACTACACCAGCCATCTCATCGTTTTGTTTTTACCTACATTCACACTCTCTCCTCATAAAAATAACACTAATTGTTATGATAACGATCGATTCTTTGGCAACATAATTCTTTTTTTATTTTTCTCATTTTTAGTTTCTCCATTATTCTGTAGTGCGATGAATAATCGTCTGTAACTGCATGAGATCATGCGTTCATACTAAAAAATAACTAGCAATACTCACACAATACCATTAATAGCATTATTTGAATCCACGAGTGTACTAAACAGTATTCATTAACATCAATGACAAGTATTATGTGATATCCTAATCCTGTAAGAATGAAGTTTTGATCTAACGTCTACTGCTGATTAAGAGGAACCTGAACTACTCCGTTCGAACCAACGAAATCCTGTTTGAGTTGATCTTTGACATAAATAACTGCACGGTCCTACTTAGAAGTGCATGATAGAATAGAATATACACCTATACTAACTATGTATCATCGTGTCTAAACTTAATTTGATATAAGACACACAACTGTACTGAATGCGATTCTAGCTTTGCAACGAATACGTTAGACAATGTAATACAAAACCTGATAGTCTTCATTAGATTTGTCTCAAAATCACTGATCATCATTTATTTCACATACACAAATCTTCAAAGGCATTGCCGTTTCGGTTCGAATATATCTAGTTTCTGTCTGTGACAATACTTGATCTATACATTTTTAATTTTCGAAATACAGCATAGTTAGCTTTCAAAAAAAAGCATTTTAATCTTACTACTCACAATCCAATGTCTCATCAAATACCAGATCCCATTGTACAATTATCTTTTCGAGAGATAGAATTGAGTGTGAATTATTTATTAGTCCAATTAACATAGAAAGAGAGATACAATCAGCGGTCAAGCAAAAGACCCCATATGACATGGAGAGTCATCATAAGTTTATTCGACTAAAATATTGTCAAAAAGAATTTGACAGCTAGGGTAGCGATCAAGTAAGTTTTTACGAAGAAATAACACGAATCCATAGATTTATTTCTTATTAGTTGTCTTGGAAAATCTGCAACCGATAAAAGTTTGACTGAATTCCTTCCTGTAACTGTACGTTGCCAATCAACCAATTGTGTGCAAGCCAAAGTAAAGGACAATATGACTTGTGGTACAGCTGACAGAACAATTATTACTGGTGTGATATACAATTGTTTTTGATTGTTCATTTGTGTCTTCAATACGTGACTAAAGGTTCTCTTTCTTTCTTCGTCGCTACTTGTCTTGGCTTGATTGCGAGCTGCCAAAATGATGAGCAGAGTGATTGCATTGACTTGTATGAAAAAAGGAACTAACGAGTGAAATAGGCATGATATACGATCGTAGATGGCCACATTCTTCTGTTTGAAATTGGTGACACATTGAGGTATATCTTGGTCTAGCTGTCGAATTGTTGTGTAAATAAAAATTTCACGGATGTGTATGAGGCAAAGTACAAAGAGCGTGATAATGTTTGAATATATAGCTAAGCGAGGACTTTTCAATCGAATGGAAGTGAAAATTAGAATAAAAAATAAACGATTCAGTGAAACCCAGCTATTAAGCCAGAATGATGATCATGTCAGTACAGAGAGCAGATAGCTTGTTGACTTGCATGACATATTATTAGTTAGTCCCAATGAACCGAGAAGAATGTGGGCAAATTTCGCGAAGAGACAGAAGATGGCACACTGATTAAGAATAGAGATCACGAATATATAGTTTCCAACAGCATACATTCTTGGTTGAGGTCGTTTGAAAGTGACGAACGAGCAAAGATTTGTGAAAAAACCAATGACAGTGAAGAAAAATATGAAAACGATATAAACGACTTGAATAATGATGGAATCAAATACTAGAAGTGAGTCAACTGTAAATTCAAAAGCTTTCCTGCTAAATTCACACAATGGTCCTCGATGATAATGTGAGCAAAGACAAATGAAATCGTTTGCATTGTCTAAATTACCTTTGATACATTTTCCATTTGACAGACATAGTTCACAATGATCAAGTAGAAGATCGTGTCCGAAACACTGCACGATAACTGTCGCTTTCACAAATACACAAGTATTCCGTGTCATAGAAACAGAGGCAACCATTATGACATATTTCATGATACCTAAAGATTGCTCTATCACCATATAAGAAAGTGGACGAATGTGGGCACAGTTCAGGTGTTGAGATAATATTGATTGACGGCTGAAATCTCGGGTTGAATATAAAGAAGGTAATAGTTAGATATTGTATTATAGGTTTCATACGTTTTAAGCATGTCTAGAAGAGGTGTTAAGATGTGTCCGTAATTGTAACGTATGATTGCTGGAATCCTATGGCATACCTGTTGATGTCGCAAGAGAAGGCACAATGAGCCCATATGAACATCATATAAGTGGATGACAGACGGCTGTACATGACTGCTGCTCATATTCAACTCAATTTGAATAGGTACTTTTTCATCTTGACATTTTTCCTTATAAAATATTTTATCACATACACATTGATAGGATCGTTGTCTACTGACATCATGGGTTAGATGACAAGTTCCATCTATGCCGCATGGAGAAGTATCGCACCCATCATGCCGAAGATGGCAACTGGAACCAAAATGAAAATGAGGATAAATGCCAAACGGCGTCGTGTAATTACCATAACTATATGGCTTGCAAATCGAATCATGTGAACAATACGAATCGCATACAGACAAATATTTATTACATTGTGCACCGTAGAAACCATATTTGCACGAGCAGTAGAATGAATTATTCGAGTTTAGGATAGACTTGCACTCGGAATTCCGATAATATTGGATGATGTTTGAACTTGAGCAAGGATCAAGTGTTTTGTTACCAAACCAAGTTGGAAGTTTGAGAATGACAGCCAGACGATAGGATGGAAGGAAGTCAAAGAAAACTGGATGTTTCCAACAGCCAAGTTCAATGATGGAGTTGTCACGATCGAGGGAGTAGAGTTCAAAATGAACAGAATGAGGTTGAACATGTTCAATGTAAGTTCTATTGGAATATTGGGTTTGCTTGTGTCGCAACATGTCCTTTGATCCAGAATAGAGCAAGTAAAACTTATGTTTTTTCGTGCCAATTATAGGATCAAGATGAAATTCATGACGGTTGATAATTCGTTCTTCATTGAATAGAAAAATGGCTTTAACGGTAAATTTTTTGTCAGTTAAGTTCAGCGATGAAAAAGTGGTCCAATCTACTTGAACAATGATTGTAAGACGATCACTGAAATATTGATATCGTTCTTCATAATATGCAGGGGGACAGAAACAGCTTATATTCTCTTGTTCGAATACAGCCATGCTTCGATTGCACATGAATGAAATGGCATAAAGTGAAATTTTCTTCTCCTAACGCCTACACAAGCAAACAGGAATATTAATCATCGGAACAGCGAAAACAATATTCTTAAATATTCAAACAAAGATCTTGTTCGATAGGTGTCAATTCATCATCAGTGTAAGGGAATCAATAAATTGATTCGACATACGATACTGTGAAATACATTCTTTTGTTTCTTGGCATATATCGTAGAAAGCGTATGATTGACCATTGAAAGTGACAGAATTATTCCAACATGTTTCATTGTATTGAATGGGAGAAGAGAAGTCAGTATGATTGGAACGGTATAAAAGATAATCGAGCCGGTTGAATCTCACCATATTCAAAGTCAAAGTCATGTTTTCAATAAAAGCTGATGCTTGATATTCTCGACACTATATGCTGCCATTCAGAACAAATAAATTCGGTATCAGGTCTAGATTTTGCCAATGATATAAAGTTAAAAAATACGGTCAAATCCAAGCACCATCCGGATATGGATAGTTTATTCTTCTCGCAAAAATCATTCATGATGAGTTTACAACTGTATCCGTTCCACGGACAGTGGAAATTTGTTGACGGAGAACATCGGATCAAATAAATACATATTTCTCGCATCGATTTATCGGATATTATGATCATATTGGAATGATTTACGAAGATTGTGGCAATCAAGATCGGTAGGTGCTAAGCGTTGAAATGGAAAGTGGTGCGACACTCGAATACATTCACCATCACCACACGGTCACACGATACGATAGCCGCATATGTGTTCATCACATTCGAGACTCGATGGTAATGAACCATGCCAAAAAAGCTCTGTACGTGCTCATTTTTTCGTCGCTTCTATCCATGCTGTCGGGTTCACCTGAAGGTGAAAAGCATGAAAATCAAAGAAATCATAATTAGATAACTTGATTTATTTTGCCCCAAACAAAATACAGATTTGGTCATCAGATTGAAGTTAGATGTAGCTTCTAATGATATTCCATATGTTACTTTGAGTGACAACTGACAAAATGTCTTTTGTAGTCCCTGATTACTATGAGGATTTTCCGAAATTTTTTTATCTTTGATGTCTCGTAAACCAATGCTCTTTGATAGAACTAAGGATGCTAATCGCTAATATCAATACAATCAGATTTAAAAATGATTTGCTGAATGAGAATAACAAATTCCTTTATATAACTTGGTATATGTAAAAAGAACTCAGCTTTGTATCTCTATTTTGCCTGTATAACATTCAAATTCCATTAAAAACTCACTTAAACATGCAGAGTTGTTCCTCATATTCGAATGTGAAACCAAAACAGCTATCCAATAGTTTATTTGGCTGTGATATTGCGATTACGAATAAAGTCGTCTTTTCTTACCTCATATATCAAGAAGAAATCAAGCCACAAAGATCAAAATTGGTGTTATAGTGTAATTGTATAGCTGCTATCAGAACTCGTGCTGAAGACCAAAGAATAAACATGTAATTATCAGCACAGAAAGGAATCTCTGTGTAGATATTTGAAGCTCATCCAACAGCCTTTATTTGTCTCTGCACTTTAAGAAAAAAATCACGATTTAAATCTCGTTATAATTATTCGATCGTTAAATATCACCCGTGATCGCAGACAAAAAAACTCACATTTCCTTCATAGTTTCTTGCAAGACTTGCGCCCGTCTAAACCTACGGATTTAGTTCTGAGTCGATCGTCAGGTATATTCTTGGATCGTGACTCCTTATTGTAGGCTGTTTATTTCGTAGAGAAAAGGTCACATAATCAGACTCCGAAAGCTAATGCATGCAATCTTGATTAAAATAATCTCGTCGCTTTGAATACAACTTTTGATATTTCTATCAAAACAACTTCCTAGAACATAAAATGTATATTTCTACAAGTTTTTTCACACAAAATGTGCAGGTACAAAGCCTAATTCTAGAAGCAATTAGTTAAAATTATTCGATGTAATTCATATATAAGATTGCTAAACATTTCTCGTGTAATATCATAGTTATTCAGCAAACACATTTAAACTATTAAAGTGTATTCCTTTTCTCGTCACTTGGCTTTCGTCACGCTTACATAAATGAATACGGTAGAAATATACGAAATTAGAATAGGCTCCGGATGTCAAATTTATCCACAAGAGTTTGGACATACATATAGGGATAAATATGGAAATAAGGAGGAATTAGGCATACAACTAAGAGATAAGCGACAGAATCAATGCGTTAAGAATAGAAATAAGACGTTAGACATAAAACTAATTAGTGATATTAAACCAAGTGTGTTGTATGGATTATTTCTACAGAGTGTAGAACCATTTTTAGAAGAAGAATAAAAAGTTCCACGTAGAAGTATATGTTGCTAAATCTTTAGAAGGTTTAGAAAATTGTAGCCAAATCTATAATCTTGAAGACTTTAGTATGACACCTTTTTTAAAGAAAAGAAACGGATTTGTGAACTGGTATTGGGAATGCATTATGTCACTGGAACCTCACACATCTTACTAGTATAACAATACTGTTGAAGCTACCACTAACTCGAGGAAAGATTCGTGTTTAAGTTGTTGATAGGACTGCTACACTCTTGTATCTTTTACGATTTTCATTCGAGATAAAGAGTTGCTTGGTATACTGTTATAGCTCTAAAAGAGGCTTTAAAAGCGGTGGAACAATCCAATTTTTGTGTTCTAATACAAATATAAAAAGAGATTCGAGGGAATAGTAACCTTATTTATTTTTGTCTAGCGTCTTTTTTGCAATTAGCATATAAACAAGTTGATATTATTTATGCATGCCAGTTATTTGCAATACGATTTTTATTATTCTCATCTTTTGTGTTCAAACGGAGACTATCTGAATAGAAATCTGTCAAGTGATGTTTTTTGTCAAACACAATTTTGGAAATATTTCATTTTTGTACAGAAATTGTTTCCAGAACTGATTTAGAAAAACATTTTTCGATTTTTTCCGGTGTCGAACACTGTACAAGCGACTGACTTCGATTTTTCTATGGACTCCAATGCTCCTTAAAACGTTTCTCTGTGTGACTATCAAGTGAGCGACCGGTTGTTCGTCGGCACCCCGTTAGAGTACCTCTTGCGACTTGCCATTCCGATGTCAAAGTCTGCTTTCCCAATTGATCATCTTGATTCATTTATGATCCACTCAATTCACGTTCGCGCTCTTCACATAAAACTATTAGAATTAGAATAGAAGAATTCACAATGGAAAATTTCAAGAATTAGATTATATTGTGAACTATTCATTTTACTTTTAAGCTCGCAATTTTTCTAGAAAATTGACGTTCTATTAAAATTCCTTAATAGCGAAACCTCGCTGAAGATTTTTTTGAATACATATTAGATTCTCTAAGAGTCTTCCCTGAATCAATCTTCGGTGAAACTCTAGAATCAGTCACTGGTTGCTTGGCGATACCAATCAAGACGGTCCACTCTAATCTTTAAGCACTAGAGCTGAATAGGAAAGATGTTCGATTGACTAAACCTCCGGCGTGAAAAAGCCTGATTGCACAAATATTCGATAGCAAAAACATTTGATCAGCTAAATTTTCAACACGAAGTAGTCATCGCTTCGCATATTTAGTCGAAGCTGACATGAATGTCTTCACACGTCCAAACAAGTATACAAACACACAAATTTATTTTATTTCATATGATCCTTCTTGCAGCCGAATGAACTAAACGGAAAACAGCGTACTTCTAACCATGCACCAAGACTCTCATAACTAAATATATACTAGTTTTGCTCTCAGAAATAATATTTGAGCATTCCGACGAGTTTTAATAAGTTTGACGAGAAGCTTTCGTTCATCGCATGCTTCATTGTCAAGATTTTCTTTTCGATGAAAATGACTGTATTGACCTATTAGATGCTGTAAGATCGATGTCTAAAAAAAGATCTAGCCCGAAAAAATTTCAAGTATCTGCATGAGTCAAAAGAAATCTTGAATTCACCACTTTTTAGGTATACTGTCTCAAAATCTGGAAACGAAAACCGAAAGAATCAGAAAAAATGTCTACATCGCTCAGCATTATATTTAATGCATGAAAATGTACAAGTTTGAGATATTTAGTTGGCGAATAATCAGTATCAATCATTTCTCTGTACTGTTACAGAAAGGTTTCTATCCTAAAAATACAAGATCCGCACTTCGTACTTTAGAACCTTTTCGAGCTTTCATCCTCCAAATTTATTGTTAAAGATTTAGCTTAACTAATTTTTTTTTCGTCTCTAGAATTTTTATTTCTCCGATCTTGGGAAATATTCAGTTCTATTCATTTGCAATTTCAGATTTAATTTCACTATCATTAATGGATAAAACTAGAACAAATCACTGATACCATTAAATAATTTTCTTTTTTACCAAATCATTGTTTTGCATGATCTGTGTACAACTTTGTATAACTTTAATTAATTCTTTTCTTCCACTAAATGTAAAAAGGCGATCAATATTTTAATTCTTGATATATGTCATATAATCATTTATCTGTGCAAAAATCAGAAACTATGCTATTTAGAACATTCAAAAATGTATTCCAGCCATTTAAATTTCATGGATTTTTTTTTGAGATAGTTTAGGCTAGTCTAATTTTTGTTGTCAACATCATTCAATGTCTTTATTCCATTGCAATGAAAGTAAGAAAAGGAGACGTGTGCAAGCGGGAACTGGAAAACATCAATGTAAACTTTCACGCATATATTGTAACGAGAGGCACTGTCGTTAATGGAAGCTTCTCAGTAGGGACAGGAAGAGTCATAAGTTAAAAACTACATTCACCATTTTCTTGGAAAATACCACGACTAAAATGTAACAAGAGAAATCGTTTTAAAAGAGAGAGTCTGCCATCGAACGTCTTGTATGCATAACAAAAAGCTCATAATCAACCAGTCTTAAACTAGAAATCATACTTTTCAGGTTTAACTAGCGAAAAAAATCAGTTATTCATGAGAAAAGAACTCTCGAAAACGAACAAAACACCCACATGTCTAGATATCAGTTACCTTGCTCAATTTCAATATTGAACTTCTACTAAAGAAGAAATGATAGAAACTGATGAAAGAAAAGAAACATCTTTTCGCTTTTGTTCACCCTTTCGTCGCAATGGTCATCAAACATGATAAGAAGAGCTATACATAAAGTCTTCTGAGCAGAAGACAACAGAAGGTTTATTTCTATATAATTTGGTAAAGAGACAAATAAAACAAGGATTAGCTCAGTATCGATCATTCATCTGTACTCTACTATTTCTGTTGCGCGTTGGTGAAAATCACTTTCATTCTTTTTTTAGCGAAGTTCACTTTTATCATGAATGAAATACAGTTTATACTGAAAAATCAAAATATCAATGAGAGACAAGCAAATCCAGTCGAAGACGAATAGCTTGATGCAACTACGACGCTAGGTCAAAACGAAAACAAAATAATGAATAAGATTGTTGTGAATGCAACAGATTATGCTTCCTTCTCTTGCAGTGTTTTTTGACGCATAGAGAGAGGAAAAAAGAGAATCGTAGCCATACTCTGTCTCTGTTTCATCTTGACGAAAAGAACAAAGAAGCAGGCCGTCAGAACGTCAACTCAGCAAGTAATCGATTACTTTTCTTCATATACGCAATGGTGACCGTACTGTTTGTTTACTTTAGACGTGCACTGGTGTGAAGCTCGTTTTATTTCTTATTCAGATTATAGCAAACTCATTTGTGTTTGAGCTGTTACCATGTCTCAAAGTAAGCATAACAATGTGTACAACTATGCTACCGTGAATACTCTCCGCATCGTTGAAATCAATCCATTGTTTACCATAGTCGAAGAGAAGTCTTATAGCATTGGCATTAGGAAAGCTGAAAAATTAAGAAACTGCCGAGATTCAACGCTGTTTGTCTGAAAAAAATGTTTTGAAGAAGAGTACATGAAAAATTTATGCGTAAACGAAAACATTATTTTTCTCTACAGTGGACTCCCCTTAGAAAAATTTCGCATACTCGCCTTCGGTACTGGAGACTACGTTACTACGATGCAAAACATAATTAAAGTATTTGCGACTATCTAATACAAGTGCAAAAATACTGTATCATGAAATAAAACAATTGATTTGCATGACTTCAGACCTTCATGTGGATTTAAAATCGAAAAATTTCTTGACAATCCGAAAATAAATATGCCAACTAATCTTGAAGGTCACTTTTTTCGCTCTTTACGTTAACACCTAACAACGTTCATGTTTCTTGTAAAGATATACGACGTATACGAAATATCCTCGAAAAATGTTCAGCTTGATAATTGCTGTCATCTCTTCACTAATTAGAAATAAGCGTTGGAGTATTTTCATATTTTGTAGAAAATATCATGCTTATTACGAAAATATTGTTTATCTGGGGGAAAAGTACTCTAACTGGAAAATTTGTATCTTGTATAGCGGGAAATATTGAACAAAATGGAACACTTTAAATTCTCAGAGCTTTCATGTAAACTACTTTGAAAGTTTATATTACGGAGACGTTAAAAATTTGAAAAGTTTCAGATACAGACAAAGGTTTCTTTCATGTCTGAAATGACGTGGCAGTGGTTCTCTTTAAAATTCATTTTGAGTTATATTGTCGATGGAAAAACTTTGCTCTTCTTATAATTAATTTCTAATGATATAATGGGATATCATTGTTGAGAATAATTATATATTATCATTTCAAGAAACAATCCGAAAGATTGAATATTGTGACAATGAAACAAATCTTATGACTGAAATTTTTAGCAGATTCTGTACAACGACAAAATTCTTTGAGATAATTCTCTTCGCAAATATTCAGTCATACTTCGAAATTCTACTATTACAGTAGTATTTTCGGAATAAAGATATATAGGCACTTATCCATTTAATTTCCCTCGAATACTATTAGCATCGAATTTAGACTCTGGTCAAACAATTAAAAATAATTAGATGAATATATTGATTACACATTCTATGATCATGTTAATTGCTTTCCCCCTAATTTTTGCCGTGCGTCTTGATCTGCTATTAGTTTATTGCTCGAGCCAAAATCGATATTATTCAACAATTCATTTGTTGTAATACAGCTATTCTTTATGTCGATTTTGATGATGAAAAAAACGAATGTTATGCCAATGCTACATATTTTAATATCGGTTCGATGGAACGCTTGACAATTGGTTGTGCCATCGTAGCAATTAGTTATTGTCACGTGTCGAACATGATCAATATCTATGGAGTCCATCAATTCTTTGGATCGATCGATCATTTTTCGCTTATTTAGGTGCTCTGAAACAAATCTTTTTCATTTTCGATGTACGATGTACAAGCAGTACTTGTACTCGATCTCTTTCTTGTTCATATCAAATTGCCTGCCACTGGTCCGATCTAATAGTTCGTGTCATGGTAACCAACTCCTGTAAGAATATTTAGAATTTAATATATTCAGTATGCAAAGATAAGAAGGAGAATATTCAGGAATTTGTGAAAAGAAGACATATGCAAAGTGGTGGTCCAATGAACGAAGTATAGCATACGCTGGACCATCGAAAATTTTTATTTGTTTTCCATTAAAGTAGAACTTTTATTTTTCCATTCTTTTAGAAGAAAGTTATTTTCGTTCTAGATATATTTAATTCTAAATATGCTTTGTTCTGCTTTTCTGAATTTTTCTCCAAATAAATATTTTGTAGTATCTACGTAAATCAATATGCTCTAAGAAATCGCCCTCACAATTTCAGGACTATATGCTATCCTTCGTTCTTTTATTCTTATTGATTGAAAAGATAAGCCAATAGTTTATTTTCCTTTTCTCTCATATAATATGATAAATAATAAATCAAATGGGGATGTTGTTGGTCTGAGGAAGTGCCATTGGCTGATATTCCGACTTATCGTGAAATATGGTATGAATCTATCATTGATAAGAAAAACAATCAAATCGTCAGAAGTTTTCAAATCACGGATTCAGTACATGAGTGATTCAAGGTATAGTTTGCTTGATGATTATCGACTTCTCTTCTGTAATCTTACAACATTGTGTAATTGTGTTTACAGAAGCACACTGTTTTTTCTGTTCTTTTTCTCTTTCTTTTCTGCTGTATTCTGGCCCCACTGTTTTATTGTGTTTGTGAATATAGATTCTTTTATACACCCTCGACAACTTCGCTAATCTCACGTACGTGAAACAGACTAGCCTAATATTCTTCTTAGTTTTTCAATTGGTTTCGCCATAAAATCTTGTTTTGAACTGATATAAAACTGTTGGTATCATCAAAAATATCGGTATACATAACTACATGACCAGAATGGTCTTAGGATTCGTTAAAAATCAAAACAGAGAGCTATATTCACAGTTATGAATCATAAAAAAGCGCAATAAAAATCATCTTCACTGTTAATTAATTTAATCTGCGCGAACACTTTCTCTTTTGACAATTCTGGAAAATTTCGAAATAGTAAAGTCGATATTAAATGTGAAATTAGTTTCTATTCATATGAATATTATTACACGCAGTAGTGTTTCAAAAACTTTTCTTCATGAAACTGTTACTGAGGAGATAGTTATAATAACCGAGTATGCTAAGAAAAACTTTAACTCAGTCTGGATTCTGGCAATTTTATGCGATCATCTAAAATCAGTTGAGAGATTTTTTTGAACTAGTACTGATATTTTATTTTTTTCTGATCCTTGCTGAAGTTTATTGTATCGTACTTTACATAAGCTTCCAAACTATTGCATATCGCTGTTCATTTTTTTGGTGTTTGATAATACAAAAATATTTTAATTAAATACCATCGAATTTCTGGCAAACGTTTTACAGAAATATGTTGTGTTCTATAACCCATCTAATTAAAAAAGCCACTTCGTTTCAAAGAATCTGAGAAATTAGAAAGTCTTCGGAAAATTTTCACGGTAAATTCTATACTTGATAATTAGGAGAATGTGAGCACTCGATTTCTTCGATTCGACAAAAAAAGGCAATTTATTACAATAATAGGAAGACAGGATTTATTCTCAGTACAAATATAGGTTTCCCTACTTCTTTTATTCGAATGTTTTCAGAAGTTTTTCTGAAGCGATAATGACAACAGCCTGGTGGAAGTAAAATTTCCTGATTTAACTAAATTCAGTTTCAGTATTTTTAGAATATTGCTTCAAATATGATATAGAAGTAGAAAAAAACGAAGAAAATCAAAGTTTCTCTGGGAGTTGTTTGTGTATATGAATGATAGAAACAATTATCCGGCATTTTATTATTAAAATTTGATAAAAGTTATTGTAAGCTCAAGTCTCAAAATTTTCGTAACGTTTGAAACGCCAAAATTTGTTAGGCATGTTTTTTGATGAATCATGTCTTCTCTAAAACTCTCAGACGTTTGTAGAACCGAACATAGACTGTGTCAACGTCCTTGATCAATGCTAATAGAGCCTTTTAGTGGTGTAGGCTCGGTTCTTCAACATCTCATATAAGACGAGAAAGCGGAAAGACTCGAACCGTACTTGATATGCTTGAAAGAAGAAATTCTGTTCCCCACACCCTATATCTACTTCTTTAAGAACATAGAATGACAAGCTCATTTAAGGCTGAAGAAAGATCTCCATATCCATTAGTTTTGATAGGTTACAAACTGACATTCTGAAAATATATAAATACAGGACGACAATTTCGTTTTGTTTTCCGTTTTATTTTTTGTTTTGTATCGATAATGAAACCTTCGTCTTCTTAAAAAGTAAACAAAATGAGACTTTTCAAACATTGCGACCCCATGACTTTATCTATTGACTTCTGATAAATGCTTCGATAAATTCCTGCATTTTTGCAGATGCTACTGAGTTTGACGCAATCTTTCATGAGTGATCCAATGCACGAAAGAAATTTTTAGGATTTGTATAATTTCTTATTGAAAAGGCGAAAAACTGTGTTTTCGGGCGTTTGTTTGTAGTTTTATATTATTTTCTTCGTGTCGACATGACTTTAAGATAAAATTAGCATCCACTTCAAAATGAGCATCGAATTCTTCGTTGAAATGAAAGATTTGTGTCTGTATATTAAAAAAAAAATATTTTCACGGTTCTACAAGTTTTCGATAGTTAACTGAATATTGAATAGTACCGAAAAAACTGAATCCTTAAACACTGTTATTGATGCATATCTCGATTCTGGTTTTGAGTGTGGCCATAAATTTATGTCAAATACATGTAGATACCAAGAAAATAGCAACTACACATTTCTCTCAGCCTTGATTTAAGCTCAACTTTGTTTATCAATTATGGATCTCGAAGAAAAACTTGACATTTTTATTCCGATCCTCATCACTTCCGTTTTCATCAAATTGAAGAGTACCTCTGAAAATGCAAGAATTAAGCAAAGTAATGATCAAAAGCTAGTGACAAAGTCATTGACTAAAAATTCTTTCTTAGACTTACGTCCAGCTTGCAAGCAGAAGCTCGTTCCAAATTTATGGTGGCTGGACTTTGAAGTCAAACGAAACAGGTAAAATATTTTTATTTTTTCAGATTGATTTTCAATTCACGGCCGGTAATTATTCTGCGGAGATTTTTATCGCTCATCATCTCTGTATCTCACAGTCAGAACACATTGTCTGGTTATGTGAGGAACTCGAAATTTCCTATCAACTGATTCACTACGATCGTGATCCTGACACACATCTAGCTCCAAAATAGTACAAAGCAATTCATCCATTCGAAACAGCTCCCGTTATCACTGACGGCGATGCAGTGTTAGCAGAATCTGGTGCAATTATCGACTATCTTATTTCAAAATATGGTGGTGGCCGTTTCATCGTGAAACCCAATGATCCAAACTTTGTAGACTATCTATTCTGGTATCATTTCGCTAATGGCTGAATGACGCCAACCATGTCCATTAATTCGATCGTCATTGGATAGGTAGTGAAAAACGAAATAACAATTCAACGATACAGTCACCGTTGCAACTTGTTTATCGTGCATTTGATTTAGTAGAACAGCGGCTGGGTACCACCGATTATTTTGCTGGAAATGAATTCACAACCGCAGACATTATGATCATCTTTCTATTAACGACAATGCGTGCGTTGCACAGTGGGGAGCTTTCACATAAGCAGGCGGACATGCGTTTTTTTGCTTAGGAATGACAATTTTTTTGAAAAATGGCTGGGGAGGACCTCAGCCTTTTTTTTTGAAAAAAGTTTTTTTGAAAAATATGTTGAGTTACATATCATTCAGTGTAGTTTGATGCGCTGATTTCGAATATTACCTAAGTTATTTTTCAAAGTGTAATATGAATGCCTAAAACTGGATTTTTCGGCCAAAAACATGTATCAGTCATTTTCCGTCAAATCCTATCAAAAATTGACTTGCACAAAAATAACTCTTTTCATATATAGTCTGATGCAATTCGACGAGTTGATTCCGAATATCACCTTAGTTTTTCGTCAAAACGTAACATGGAAGTCTAAAACAGGATTTCCTACCGAAAACCGTGGGTTTTGGGAATTCTGTAGAATAGCCTAGGTAAAATTTCACGAGCTGACGCTACTACCATAGTTAGAATACATATTCAGGGGTATTCGATAAAAATTTCAGCTCGATCGGACTTTACCCCTTTGTAAGGTTTCCAAAATCCAAAACGCCGGGGTTGCGGGCCTAGATTTGCGTTGAAAACGGGTAAAAAGTTGTTTTAAAAAGTATTGTATATATATGGTTCGATGCAGCTCGACGAGCTGATTCCGAATATCACCTTAGTTTTGCTTCAAACTCTAGTACAGATATCTAAAATTCAATTTTCGCCTAGAGATCTCGGATTTTTGGGCACCATCTAAAACAGCCTAGGATAGGTTTCATGAGTTGGCGCTAGTATCATAGTTAGAATACATATCCAGGAATATCTGGTAAAAATACGCGCTCGATCAGACGTGATCCTTTCGTAGGGTTTTTAACATACGGAACGGTAGGTTTTCGGGTAGGATTTCTATATAGAAATTCCTAGCTTTCTACTGTATTTTAAATTGGATTACGATAATTTTTTTTCACCATAAAGTCCATAGGTGAGCAAGTTTTTTGCGATATTGTTTGCTTCTGGAATGTTGTGCTATAGTGCTCTGTGGCTTGAGTTTCTTGATTTATGCTGATTTCTGGACCCAAGCCTTGGCAGGCCTTTTTCTTGGGCTCTATAGAACTTTGAGAACCGCTATTTTAGGAAAAAATAGATCACATATGTATGTATCTACGCGAACAGTTAGATTCTGGAAAAGAATATTTTCGCATCTGTCCGCCTGGCTCCCCACTGTGCGTTGACACCACTTGATCTAACACCTTATTCAAATATATGTGCTTATTTAAAGCGAATCAGTGCACGTCCGGACTATCAGCGAGCTATGAAGAAGAAAGATCCAGATTTGACGCCATTGTTGGAGTAGTACATCAAGAATCGGATCACAATGTATTTCTAACAGTTTATGTGATTTGATTTAATAAGAATCGTTAAAATTAGTTAGAATTTTTTTCATGATTTATGAAACCCATACTATCACCTCATTTCGAATAAATTTGTAAAAATAAAATATGCCATGTTTAGAGGTTTTCCACGTCATGTGACACTTCTCTGAATAACATTTCACCTTGATTACAAATCAAATTTCAGATCATAAGAAAGAGAGTATTTTGGATTTGAAAAATCCATTTTGAGCCTTCAAAATAAACCGCATTTTGTATTTATCAATCGAAAAATTTTCAAAACAAAAATAGACTAACACATCATTCAATTCTCCAAAAACAAACATATATCTGTTTTTGATGATCCTTGCTAAGAAAAAATAATATTTTCTTGTACAGTTATTGGACACCTTTTTGAAAGTTACAGCTTCATACTCGTGTGAAACAATCATATCTGCGTAAAAGACAAATATCTATGAAAAGCAGGGTTTCTTGAGCATACTTAGTATTTCAAAACAAGGTCAGGCAAAAAACAACATCGTAGCGTTACGTGCATTTTTTGAGTTTTGTCATCAATCAAAAGTTGTTATAAGACCAGTTTTTTTACCATTCGATAGCACATCGCATGACCTAAAGAATTCGTTTCAAACCTTTTCAATGTATTTTCTAGAAGTGACAAACAGAATTAGAAGTTGTGGGTTTGGGGTGAGTCGGTGAAGAAAAGGCCCGCATTAACATTCACATCCACACCCTCATCATTCAGTCAAACAAGTAACGAAAAAAATCGATATTTTTAGGCATCAAAAGTGCCAATTTTAACGCAGTAAAAATATTTGTTTGTCGAAGTAAAAGAAATTTGAAACCTTATTTTTCGTCAAGGTGTTTTTTTCTTTAAGGAAAGAAAAACTTTTTGACACATTATAATGTGTACAAGAGTTCGATACGGATCGGATTAGACATGATAACAGAATAGACTATTTCTTCACTACAAACGGATAGTGATATTGATCATGACAATGACAGTTGTCATCATTTCTCAAGATGCGTATGTAGACGAGCCACGAACATCACGAAAACAAGACAAATTAACTCGATATTTTAGATTCAGCCATCGTGAAATAATTAGA
The DNA here is from genome assembly GCA_905250075.1 of Rotaria sp. Silwood1. Taxonomy (NCBI): domain Eukaryota; kingdom Metazoa; phylum Rotifera; class Eurotatoria; order Philodinida; family Philodinidae; genus Rotaria; species Rotaria sp. Silwood1. The sequence continues at coordinate 93,053 of CAJNOP010000375.1, forward strand.
AATGATATACTTGATTCTTAGAAAATGATGATCGGCTCTTTACTAGGTTTGACAAAAGTAACATCTGAAATTTTGACTGTGCTAGTAAGATTAGCGAGCTGTGAGCGCTGATTAAAGATTTCGAAGAACGTAATAAATAATATCATTTTTCTGTGTTCAACAAAGAAAATTAAATAAAAGCCAATAATAGATGGCATACAACAAAAGAAACCGATTCGTTAAGACTGCATAGTGATCGATTCTTTTCAAACTTGAGTGACTGGGAATTAATAAAAACAGAATGTATACGAAAGATCAGGTTATGTTTAAAAAAATTTGACCTTGAATCGAATGAGATCGTGTCATAGCATGGTCGGATCGCGCTCAAAGAGTTTTACTCGGGTCGGGTCACAAAAATTAGACACGTCAGAAATACTGATGTATACTGTTGCCGCGTAAAACCGTTGAGGTTTTTGTCCATTGTCTGTGTGAAATATAGATGTCTTTGATTCAGAATTTGAACAAAATTTTGAAGATAATTAATTTCCAATAAAGATATACACCAAGTATAATCCAAATCATCAAAATTCAAATAGATTAGAAACACGTGTCACAAAACTTGCTGGACGTAACTATTCATTTATGCTCTGACTCTCATATCCACTATGATGGCATGTCGTTTGAATACGACGACTACTAACAAGCTATAGGTTGTGATTACAATCTTACGACGCAATGCCTTACAGTTGCCTTTTTTTTGCATTTGTTTCTAGTAAAAAATGCATCTTTACAGTTTACTAAATTGAAAATATTTTGCGCTACTCATACCGTCGTTAAAAGCAGTCGATGCATACATTTTTTTCTCTTACAAGTGGTAATGAAAGAAAAAAAATCGAAACGATGCTGTTTATTTTACAATTTGGTTTATAAAAAGAAGATGTAAGCGTGCATTAATTTTGCTTTTTTTTTCGTCGCAAGTAAGTGAATGTAAAGATTAGAAAAAAATTGACTATGAGATTATCAAAGCAGTTAAGAGCTCGCATTCATCTACACAGATCTAATCTGATGAATAATGGCGAGTATTTTGTGTTATCAAACATATGCATTGCTTTATTTCTTCAGAGACTAACTGTTGCAATAGTAATGTTAGACTATGTTTTGTTCTCTTCAAACTGCTGCGACAGACAAGTAATCGGAAATTCGACGTTTTTATGCGTAAAAATGTCAACTTTTTTCTTGCTTCTCTGATTAGTTGGTCTACATGGCTTCTGCTTTAAAAATTTCGCTTTAACTTTAATCATACATAAAAGAGTATGAGATGTAAATATCTGTCATAAAGTACTTTTCAATGCTTAATCAGATTTCAAATTGGACAATGTGATCAAAATAGTAATCGTCACTCCATTGTGTTCAGCAGGAAACCAGACACTAATAGATTCTACTAGCAAGAGCCTATTGGGTGATCGTTTGTTTTCATTACTGAGAGCGAGGTTTTCTTGATGGCGAGAACATCATCAAAGACTTAGTTAGATCCTTTAACTACACTATCACTACACAAGTTATTTGGGTACGCAGACGTGTGCAACGATTGGGAGAGCTAAGAGTAAAAGCGTTGGATATAGATGTTGCTTGAATCTTACTTTATAAACTCTAATACAACCATAGCCTCACCCATTCTCACACCAAGCCATACACATCTCCACTCTAACCAAACAATATCCAAGCGCATATCCCTCTGACTCTTCACATTACATCTCTCAGGCCTCACACCACGCCAATCATTTTCATATGCCATCGCATTCACTTCCACACCACATTCTGCCTATCGGCCTGCTACATTTTCTTAGTCCTCACGCCATACCTATACCCAACACATTCACTGCACATCCTTCATCCATCCATAATCTAACTATTGACCCGTGAGTCGTAACTGCTAAGCTAGACCCAGACACACACACTCAACATTGTATGTATAGGTTATGTATATAGAATTATCAACCTTTTGTTATTCACGCCCAAATGCCACAGCAGGATAGTTGGACTTAAAATTGGTTGAGTTATGATTTGCGATAAAAACTGTTTTACTTTTAACCGATTTTTCTACCTATGAAATTTTTGAGCAATAGCTTTTATTTCAGTAATGATCATATAACGAAACAGTTTGTACTGTCGCTCCAGGCATATAATTCTTGTGTCTGGTTTTGCTGCTTTCCCACCGATTTCGAACAAAACGCTACTGCTTCTTGTCATAAAATGACCAACTCCTGGAATTTGTCATAAGATGCTTAGCTCTTACCGAAAACGAAAAAATCTGCTCATCGAATTTGGGCATCGTATTCCTGCTTCCAGAAGTCGATCATTTCTTGGAGTTTCTCAGTTAGTTCACTCGCATATTGCTTACTTGAAACGTAATTGAAGTTGCCACCTGATTCGGGTATTTTCACCACCGATTCGCCCAGAAAGTGTTCCAGGTTGTTCCAGCTGTGTTCCAAGTAGAATTCGATGAGCTCTATCCAACGGTGCAATCAGATTTTCAATAGCTCAAACTGAGGTCCCAAAAATCTCAAAATACTGATTTTTGCTAGTAAAATTTCATCACTCGATTCGAGTATTTCCACTATCGATTCATCCAAGGACCTGTTTCAATTGTTCCAATAGGTGTTCCAAGTACAACTCAACGAGCTCTATCGTATGGTATGCTCAGATTTTCGGTAGCTCAAAATAAAATTTTTGAGATTTTGGTTTGGGCTACAGAGCTTTGAAAATTTTATTTTGAGCTACCGAAAAGCTGAGCATACCATTCGATAGAGCTCGTTGAGTTGTACTTGGAGCACCAATTGGAACAATTGGAACAGGTCCTTGGACAGATCGGTGGTGGAAATACCCGAATCGGGTGGCAACTTCACTTACGTTTACTTGAGGTATACTATGGCTCACGATGTATTGTGAGCATTGTTTATGGATGAGTGCCTATTTCGCATAGTCATAAACGACAGTCTTTTGCCATTATTTTGTGCAACGTATGTAAAACCTCGTTAGTACTCGTAAACAACTACTGTAAAAGATCGCAATGAACAATCTCCATAATCCAGAGTGATTAATTAATACACTGCCGATGATAATTGTAAGCACCATATGTAAGTTATTAGGAACTGCAGCGTAAAAGAATATATATATGTATGTGACAGAATGGAGAAAAATATGATCCCTCATGAAATTCGAACTAGGCGCTTTGAGCTCTCTGAGTAGATATTCTAGGTCAACTAGACTAGAGGAGACATATATCTCAGTTTAGTGTCGCATGTGATCTGTTGCACAATTTTGTAATAGAAATCAAGAGGAGGCAGGATAGCTAAGCAAAATTGTAAAAACATCCATAAGAAAGGCTTAGTCATAAAATATCAGCTCCGATACATTGATATAGTATGTGGTGTCGTGATGAACTAAGCCTTTTGTAGTGCTCATTCAAACTTTTCGGACTATGGAGTGTTAAGATCTTTAACCATGATTTATGTTTATCAAACTTTTCTTTCGCATGCAGACAAAGTTTATCAGAAAGTACCTGTTGCCAAACCAAGTTTCAACTGACTAAAAGAAAAGATATTTTTCTGATGGAGAGCAAATACATGTACGAACAATTCACAAATTCTCGAATCTGTTAAGTTTCTAGGCCAAATGGCATATCTCTTGAACTTCATTTTTACTTCAAGAACATGAAAGGGAGCATATTTTGAAGTGAAAAGTTGTTAGCACAATCCCTACAGAATTAAAATGTGACACGCGATATATCTAGATGTATCATTAATTAGGAACTTTGCAACATAGGATTATATTTATCATTTCTGATGTTTTGTTAGTGTACGTTCGTGATGAAAGGCTTTTATCATAATGCGTTTCAATGAAGTTTGACAGAAGGCCAAACACAGGTATCTTATATTCAATCCTCTTGCATTAACATCTCGCAATCGAATTCGTTGTTATGACCGCTGAGCACAGAAACCCAAGTTTCTACCATTATACTACAATACTCTTTTTAGATCGTGTTTTATAAAAGCTTCACTAGTTCAGCAGAAGAAGTTCACATTGTCTATATTCAAGAAATTCAAGCTTCATTTCCTACGGTGCGACTCACGTTCGAAAAAATTGACACTATCAGTACAAGTAAACAATTGACACCTGCAAAAATTTTGGCCCAATGCAAGCATCATTGCATGGATCATCCAATAGTAAGAAGATTTGTTAATCCTCAATATAGAGTGCAATCAACAGATAGGAAAGAGAACGAGGAATCTTTCCTTGCTTTTCTTATAGTTTCCTGGTTTTCATCAACGAATTTCAGATGTGTGTTAACTTAACTGTGTAAAACATTTTCTAATTAGATATATCGAACATTAAAGCAAGAGCATCTCTTGCGATTAGTTACGTAATTCGACTAGTATTAAAATAATGTTTTTCACAGTAAACGAAAGGACTTTAAGTTAGTACGGCGAAAATAAACATGTGGTAAGCATTAGTTTAAAAATGATTAGAATTATAAAAATCACTTTGATCATTTACATCAATACTATAAACGATTCAAATAATGATAGAAGTAAAGTTATTAGCAGTAAGTGAAAGAATTAATCAAATTATTATAACTTACTTTAAACGCTAATATAAATTCTGTGTTTCAAAATAATTTTCTTATCTAATTTTTATCTAGTGACTTCATATGAAATAATTGTCTATACTGGTGACAAAAGTAATGCTGGTACAGATAGTAAAGTTTATATAACATTATTTGGAAATCAT
>CAJNOP010000375.1:97832-108621 GCA_905250075.1 Rotaria sp. Silwood1
GTGAAACAACTCCAATTAACCTTGATAATAAAAATAACAATTTTGAAGCTGGAAAGTGAGATTTCAAAAATATTTTTTAATGATTAAAAACGTTTTTCTTTTCCTCTAATAGAAAAGATGAATTTATAATAGAATGTCCAACTGTTGGTGAAATACATAAAATTTTAATTGCACATAATAATAAAGGCTCAGCACCTGGTTGGTTTTTAGATCGAATATTAATTGAAGATCTTAAGAATAATCATTTATATGAATTTCCATGTAATAAATGGTTGGCAAAAGATGAAGATGATAAACAAATATCTCGTTTTCTGTTTCCAAAAAAATCACCTGATCATCCGAAAGAACCGATAGAAGGTAAATAAATTTTTATATTAAGAAAACAAAAAAAAAAGAATCAAATGTTTTTATTTTTCGTCATATTCAAGAATATTTACGAATAATAGTATGTTTAAAAAAATTCTATAGATTAGATTTGATTTTTCATATGAATATAAAATGTATTGATTGTTGTGTTTTTTAGGTGTGACATATATCATAACGGTTTATACGGGTGATAAAAAAAATGCTGGTACAGATGCCCGAGTTTATATAGTTATGCATGGTAAAAATTCATCATCAAGTCAAATACTTTTAACTGATGGAAAATTTGAAAATAAATCTATCGATAAATTTACAACCAATGATTCAATTGATCTTAGTCCATTAACAGCATTAGATATTGGACATGATAATAGTGGAGTTGGAGCTGCATGGTTTCTTGATAAGGTTTGTTTAAATGTTTTAATAATATCTATTTGTTTTAAATCATTAATAGAGAATAAAGAGAAAATTGAAATGTAAAGATTAGAAGTAGAACAGTCAAATATTTATAAAATAATGTAATCATTCGAATGAAATATGCCAAAAATTTCAATAAATCATCATTAATATCTTAATAGAAGAATATTTATATTATATTAATTAGTTCTTACTTTTATTCAATATAAATAGATGAAGCAATGATAGAAACACATCAACTTTTCTAATAAATAAAAATAATAAGAGAAAATAATATTATTCTCATCATATTTAAATCAAATAAAAAACAAAAATGTTCAATAGGGTTTTTCAACTCTAAAAGAATAATAAGATTTAAATTAATTCAATAATAATGCTATTAAGCTATAAAAAAAATGTGATGATCGAGAAATTCGACTTGATAAGATAATAATGAAGAATAAAAGAAAAACATCGATGAATAATCTTATAATTATAATTGAATTAAATTATATTAAGGTTGTTGTCGACTGTCCAAGAACGGGTATTAAACAAACATTTCCATGTTATAATTGGTTAGATAATAATCAAGGTGATAAATGTATTGAACGTCGATTAAAAGAAGATTTATCATTACGTAAAACTCGTCCACCAAGTAAATAAATAAAGAATTATATTCATAAATAAATATTATTTATCTAGCTGTACCATGGTACATATGGGTTTATACAAGTGATATTAAACAAGCTGGTACAAATGCTCAAGTTATTATTGTTCTTTATGGTAATCATGGAAAATCAATAAATATTAAATTAGAAAGAAATTCTGATACATTACAACAAGCTCATTGTGATCAATTTAAAGTTGATATAAATGATGTTGGTATACCATTTAAATTACGTGTTTCTATTAATAATAAATATTTATCTCATTCATGGCATCTTGACAGAGTATATTTACAATAAAATTAATTTTTATTTATTTATTTATTTATTTTCTACTTATTAAATATTTAGATTGAAATGATTAATATTAAAACAAATGAAGAATATAGATTTTATTGTAGAAGATGGTTATCGAAAACCGAAGATGATAAACAATTAATTCGAGAATTACCAGCCGAAGGAGCACAAATTTTAAAAGCTTTACCTATTGTTAAATATATTGTTGATATATATACTGGAAATAAACCTAATGCTGATACAGATGCTAATCTTTTTATTAATATTTATGGAGAATATGGTGATACAGGAGGTTATTTATATAACATTTTTATTTTATTCTTTTTTATTGAAAAGACGTTTTTTTTTTCTAGTACGTCCATTAGAATATTCATTACAAAATAAAAAGAAATTTCAAAGAAATCAAGTAAAAAAGATATTTAAAAAAAAATATTCATCAAAATTTTTTTTTGTTTTGTTTCTAGGTTGATAGTTTTATTATTGAAGCTGTTTTATTAAAGGAACTACGAAAAATCCATATTGGTCATGATGGTACTGGTTAGTTATATTAATAAAAATAATTTATTCGTTTTTTTTGTTTTTCTTATATTATTGATATTATCATTTAATAGGAATAGATTCTCAATGGTTTCTAAATAAAGTTGTTATTCGATCAGAAGATCAACCATATCAACCAGTTACATTTATTTGCGACAGGTTATTAATTAAATTAATTTATTATTTAAGAAAAAATATTAATTTCTAGATGGCTTTCTATTAATAAAAATGGTCAACAAATTATTTGTGAATTAACACCAACAGAATATATTGATCAGACAATATATTATGTTAAAATAAAAACTGGGGATGTTTTTCAATCTGGAACTGATGCTAATGTACATTTACAAATATTTGGTGAAAAAAGTCAAACAGATTATATTCAACTTAATAAAATTAATTATTCAATAAATAGATTTCAATGTGGATCAATTGATATGTTTACTATTCAATATTATGATCTTGGCAAAGTTTGTTATTTATTTATTTAATTAAATTAATATTATATTTATATTATAAATAGATAACACATATACGAATTGGACATGATGGAACAAGTTATAATCCAGCATGGTTTATTGATTGGATTGATATTGATGTTCCTAAACGACGAGAAATTTATAGGTTAATTATTGTATTTATTCATTTCAATAGTTTATCTTTTATGTCTTGTTAAATGTTTAAAATATTCGAGAAAGAAGAGAAGAATTATTAATCAATGAAATTGATCTCTCTCTCTCTCTCTCTCTCTAATTAATTGCTGATTGAAATCTATCCTCTAGGAGAGTTCTACTGTCCAATATTCATGTGAAAATTTATCATTTATCTTAATATGAATTATATATCAATGTGACTAAATATTCTTTGTTCTTAATGATAACATTTTTCACACTGATATATTTATTCTATTAGGATATTATTGACAAATTTTCTATTATGAAAACATCAATTCACTTTGAATAATTTAATTTTCACCGAAAAATTCAGCCGTGATTTCCATCAGGGTTTCCTCTCTTTTCAATAATAGAGAAGTTTTCTTTCACAATTAGACTTACATTTTGACTATATTTATTTTATTCATAAAAACAGCGACCTAAGATTCATGAAAATATTTTGCAACAAAAATAGATCTACTCAGTTTTCTGTGCTGATTTCAAATATATATATATGATTATACTTCGAAATAAGTCCAACTATTCAGGAAAAAAAGCTGATCATCATTTGTCGAGGAAGATCAATTTAATCGATTAAATATTTGTCTCTTATATCTGATAAATCACCTTGAATCTTTTGAAACTTAGTCTATGTATAGTTTTTCTTTATCGAATTGAAAGTTAAACATCAGAGTTGAATATAAATGAAACTTTCGAGAATATTATAAAAATTTTTTGAAATTTCTCTTTGGATAAATAAACACACAGAATTTCTCTAGTTAAATCTACTAAATGATCGACTATGAAAAAAAAATCAGATATAAAAGTTTCTTTATTAGTCAAAAATGACAATTTCAATTAATTTAAATAAAAATGAGCTAAGATCTTTCCTCAAATATAATTGTGTTTCTATGGAAGATAATAGAAAATGTAGCAATTTAATTTTAGTTTGACACAATAATATATATATATAGAAAAAAAAATCGAATTGCTCAATATGTTGAAAAGTTCTGATATAAAGTTAAATTGATATAATAAGATAATTGTTTGTTTGAATATATATAAAATTGTTATAATTAAATGTTAATGTTAAATTTGAATAGATTTGTCTGTAATCGTTGGTTAGATAAAAAAGAAGGCGACGGAAGAATTGAATGTGATCTAAAACCAACTGAAGTTATTAAAACACGTATTTATTTATAAAAATAATTAACATTCGATAATTAAAATAAAAATTAATATTTTATTCTAGATATTCAATATGAAATAACAATTTTTACTGGTGACAAAATAGATGCTGGTACTGATGAAAATATATTTATTCAAATATTTGGTTTACAAAATAAAACAGAAGAAATTATTCTTGAAAAAAAAATTGGATCATTTCAAAAAAATTCAGTATAAAGAATTTAAAAAAAAATTTTTTTGTGTTTTTTTTTTGTACACTAATTTTATTTTAGATTGATAAATTTCTATACGAAGCTGTTGACGTTGGAAAAATCGAAAAAATTCGAATTGGTATTATATCAGAAAAATTAAGTTCGACATGGTATCTTGAAAAAGTAAGATTTTATTAAAGCTTTTCTTTTTTTATATTAATTTTTTAAATAAAGATTCTTATTCAACGACATTTAAATCAATCATTCGATGAACGAAAAAGAACATTTTATCCACATATTGAAGAATATTTGTTTATTTGTCAACAATGGTTTGACAATGATCAAACTATTCGAGAATATTTTCCAACTAAACAAAATCAAACTCTAACAACTTCTCGAAAAGGTAAAATGAAAAATATTGTTTAAATTAAATTAATAAATAATATTATTAGAAGTAAATTATCTTATATATGTTTATACGGGTGATCAAATTGATGCTGGTACTGATGCAAATGTTTTTCTAACAATTTATGGTCAATATCAAGATTCAGGTTAATAATTTTATTTCATTTCAATTAACTCTTTTATCATTTATTTTAGGTGAACGTCAATTAACCAAATCAAAAACAAATATCAATTCATTTCAACGAAAACAAGTTTTCTTTTTATTTTTGATAATTTATTTATTTTTTTTTTGTTTTAAAAAACAATTTTTTTTTTCAATTTTAGGAAGATATTTTCGAAGTCAAATCTCTTCCATTGGGAAAATTACAAAAAATAAAAATTCGTCATGATAATCAAGGGGTATGAATATTTTATTGAGAGTTATTAGACACAATCATACAAGTCTGACAATAAAATATTATTTTTCAAAATAAATTCTATTCTTTTGGGATGATGAGGAAGAAAGAAATTCAGCAAACATTTTCAAAGAGACAATTTCATGAGAATTTATTCGATTGTAAAATATTCTTTGAAAAGTCTAGACGTAGCTATTTCGACTCCCATGACACACATCAAATATCACCAGTATATCATTAGAATATCTTAAGTAACTTTTTAAATGATAATTATACAATATAAGCTAAATGATAATCAAAAAAAAAAAACAAAATAGTTTTTAAAAACAGATTTAATAAAATAAATTTTAATTCTAAAGATTATTTATATCATCTTTCACATTTTAATTCTTCCAAAATAGATTTTTAATTCTATTTATTTTTCGATTCTAATATATTGAAATGATTAAAACAATTCGAAAAATTGTTAATGAAAAAAAACAAAGAGATAGTTTTGTAGATAGTTACTATTGAAATAAATTTTTATTCGATAATAAATGTTTAATCTAGTTGATAACTGATCAGTTTTTGTTTCGAGAAAGATAAGTGTCATCATTAATATCCTAAAGAATATATTTTAATTCTCTTATAAATAAACATTTATTATTTATAACTAACAAAAAAATCTTTTGTTTTATTTTAACAGATAGGTTCTTCCTGGTATCTTGATCGAATTGAAATTGTTGATTGTGAAACTGAGCTTAGGTAAATAAATTGAAAAAAATTCAAATGAAAATTATTCAATTATTGTTTTATTATAAAAAAAAAACGAAAAAAGATATTATTTTATATGTGAAAAATGGTTATCTATTGATAAAGATGATCGAATTATATCAAGAGAAATAGTTGCATTTAAAAATAAAATTCTTCCTCAATTATCTAAACTTAAAAGTAAGTTTAAAAGAAAAAATAATTTATATTAATTATAAATCGATTAACTGACATTTTTTTTTTTTGACAATGTTTTTCATTAATTTCTTCAACTTTAACATTCTCGACTCATTTTTATTTCTCTTATATTCATTAAAATATTCTATTGATTAAATGTTTTTGTTTTTTGTTCTTTTTAAATAAATGTTAACATTAGATAGAATATATCGAATAACAATAATTAATTCGGATAAATTCTTTACTGGTATAAATAATAATCTTTATATAATTATATATGGAGAATACAATTATAATACAGGTTAAATTTATTTATATGTATATTAAATAAAACAAAAAAAAAATAAATTTTATATTAATAATAGATAGAATTAAATTAATTAGATCAAAAACAAATAAAGATCAATTTGAAATTGAAACAATCGATATAGGTCAACCAAAAAAGATTAAGTATTATTATAATATAATAAAAATAAATAATTTAAATTGATTTTTTTTTGTTTTTATTTAAAAGAATTATTCATGATCATTCAGATTTTTCATTAGATTGGTTATTAGAAGATGTTGAAATTGAAATACCAACCTTAGGTCATAAATGGATATTTCAATATGATAAATCGATAAATAATATTAAAAGTGATTATAATTTTGAAATTGATTTATATCCAAAACAAATGTCAATTGAACTTTCAAGATCATGTAAGAATTAGAAAAATATTTTTTATTTTACAAATATATTTATTAATATTTGATTAGATGTTCGATATGAAATAAAAGTTTATACATCAAATATACCTGGATCAGGAACAGATGCGAATGTTTTTATTCAAATATATGGAATAAATAAATCAACTGATAAAATAATATTATCGAATCAAATTGATCGACATAGAATATTTAAAATAGGTTCTATTGATACTTTTTTAATTGAACTTGATGATATTGGAGATAATATTGAAAAAATTCGTATTGGACATGATAATCAAGGTTTTGGTAAATTATTATTAAGATTTTAAATAAAACAAAAAAAAAAAACATTTTTTCTTTTCTTTTTTTCTAAATAGATCCATCATGGCATTTAGATCGTGTTGAAATTCGTCGATTAATTAAAGGTGAAAAGAGCAAAACATATTTATTTAAATGTAATCGTTGGTTTTCGAAATCTGAAGATGATCAATCTATTGTACGTGAATTAATTAAAGATAAATTTCTTAATAAATATATAATAGATATATATACAAATGATAAATTATCTTATTATAAAAATGAATATATATATATAACAATATATGGAGATAATTATTATACAAATGAATATAAATTCGAATTATCTCAAACATATATTAACAAAATTGAAACAAATATAATTCATAGATTTATAATTGAATCGGATTATTTAGGTTATATATATAAAATTAAAATTCGACATAATTATTATCAATTATTAGAAAAAATTCAAATTAATGATGATAAACAAATATTTACTTTTTATTCTCAACAATCATTATCAATTAATAAAGACGATTCAAATATTGAACAAATATTTTATGAAAAGGTTTTTTTTTATTTTTTATTGATTAATATAAGATTTTTATTATTATTATTATTTAAAGGATTATCAAGGTTTAATAATTAATAAAGAATCATTTGAAGAATATATTCCTTATATAATTAAAATAAAAACTGGTCAATCATATGATGCTGGTACATCAGCAAATGTATTTATTCGTTTAATTGGTTCGAAAGGTCGTCAAACATCTCGAATAGAATTAAAATTAATGCATCGACAATATTTTCAACCAGGAAAAATTGAAACATTTTCATTAGAAGATATTGATATTGGAGATGTAAATATGATTGAAATAGAACATAATGGTTATAATATAGATGATGATTGGTTTATTGATGATATTATTATTGAAATGCCAACGAAACAACGAACATTTTATTTTATTTGTAATCAATGGTTATCTTTATATAAAGGTGATAGAAAAACAAAACGTTTATTTAAATTACAAAATTTAAATAAAGAATCATTTCATTCATGTAACATTTTATTTTATTTTATTTTATTTTATTTTAATTATTAGTTTTATTATTTTATAGTAATTCCATATATAGTCAAAATAAATACAGGAAATATTGAAAATTCTGATATTGATTGGGATATTTCTTTGAAATTATTTGGTACAATTGATTCATCATCTGAATATATTATTAAAAAAGATCAAAGTTATTTCCAACGATCAACTATCAATGTATTTCAAGTTGGTTATTTATATTAATCTTTTGTTTTTTCGAATTTATAAAAACAAAAAAAACTAAAAAGTTTTTTTCTTTTTAAATCTAGTGTCAATTCGAAGATGTTGGTATACCAATTAAATTACGTGTCAGACTATTACCGTTATCAAAATATAGTCAAAATCAATGGTATTTAGAAAATATTCAACTTATTAAATATCCAAACGAAAATCTAAGAGAAGAAACATATTTATTTGAACTTAATGATTGGATAGAACAGGAAAGAGATATACCTATTAAAAAAGATTATAAACTATCAAATAATCGAACAACTTATCGTATTATAACTAAAACAAGTGATATTGATAATGCGAATTGTGATTCAAATGTATTTATTATAATATCAGGTATTTTGTTTTTTTTTAATATAGAATATAAATCGATAGAGATAATCTATTTAGGTCAATATGGTCAAAGTGATAAATTAGAATTAAAATATTCTTCAACATATATTAAGAAATTTCAACGTAATCATGAAGATATATTTACATTTGAAAATCTAATAAATTTAGGTCAATTAAATAAATTAATTATATGGCATGATGATTCATCAATACGTAATAATTCTTGGCATTTAGAATATGTTAAAATCGATGATATTATAACAGGAGAAACATATATGTTTATATCTAATAAATGGTTATCATCAACTAAAGATGATCGAAAAATTCTACGAGAATTATTTTCAAATAATCATTCAGATTATAAATATAAATTTAATTCATTAAAACAATCTCAATTAATATTATATCAAATTGAAATTTATAATTCAGATAAATTAAATATTGATATAACACAATATCAATGGATTATTATTCAAGGAAATAATAATACATCAGAAAAAATATTTATTATTAATATTATACATAATAATATATTAACACGGTAAAAATAATATTTTAAAATAAATAATTTAATTTAATTTAATTCTGAATAATAGTGGACAAATGGATAAATTTACATTCGAATATCAACCTCTTGGTAAATTACGTTCTATTATTATCGGTCATGAAGAACCATATAAATATACATTTAAAACATATGAAAATTATCAAGAAACTATATGGAATTTATCACATATTATTATAACTGATCTATCAACAGACATTAAGTAAGAATTCATTATTGAATAAATATTCTTTAATTTGTTTTTTTTTTTCGTTATAAAACAAAACAAAAAATTTAGATATGAATTTCCAATACGTAAATGGATTGATATTAATTATGATGATTATATTTTTAATTCTACAAATAAAAAAGAATATTCAATTTGCCAAGAACATCATCGTCGTATAATTAACTATAAAATAATTGTTCATACTGGTTATGTATCAGATGCTGGTATTAATGCAAATGTATCAATTATACTTTATGGAAATCTTGATAATACAGGTTATTTACAATTAAAACAAAATGGTCAACATTTATTTCAATGTGGTAGTGTTGATGAATTTATTTTTCAATGTTTAGAATTAGGTAAGAATATATATAAATTAGGATTTTTATTTAACAAATATTTATTAATATAGGTAAATTAACTAAATTACATATTGAACATTATAATTCAATGTCTTTATCTGATTGGTATATTGAGAAAATTGAAGTTATTAATATGCACACAAATGAAATAGTAGTATTTCCATGCAAACAATCTCTTGGCAAAAAACATCATGATCATGAAACTCAACAAGATTTATTACCTATTTATACATCATAATATCTATGTGATATTTTACTTTTTTTTACTTCGAAAATTAGATAGAATAAACATGACTAAATCAAATCTTTTTTTTCTTACTTTTTTTATCACAAAAACTAAAAAAACTTTTGAATATTTGAGTAGTACGTAGTATATAGATATATGTGTGTGTGTGTAATTCACTTATTTCTTTGCTTAATTAAATATGTATTATCGTCTTTGGGTTGTATTGATTTTTTCTAACAAAATAAATCAAAGAAATTTTCAATAGGTGTTTTTTTTTCCTTATGACAGAAATTATTACGGAGTTAGATAGAACTCGATGAACTAGGTCAAATTTTCCCTAACATTACATTTTTCATACTGCAAAATTTGCAGATTTTTATGATTAAAAATAGAATTTTCATATCATGCAGATTCAAAAATTGATATATTGAGAGTTTTCATAGAAGCTGAGTCTGTGAAAGTCATTTTTGGTACTCTTCAACTATGTTATGATCACATAATGTATTGAATCATAAAATGAATTGGAAGTGACATTTCAATAAATTAATTAGTTTTCTATGAAATGCGATCTTGTTTGTTCTATGCCGTGGTATAGTTATCTTTTTCCAAATTATAACTTTATTGGTGAAAAAAAAATTCCTTAATTGTGCCTGACGACCCCGTTAGCATGAAGTTCTTTTAACATTAGAAAGTTTTCATTATTGAAAAAAAGTAATAATTGATGTCATATTAATAAACGCTTTTCAACATTGCAGAAAGTTGTAGA
>CAJNOP010000375.1:108721-129367 GCA_905250075.1 Rotaria sp. Silwood1
TCTTATTTGAATTTGAAAATCTTTGAATGTCGTCTAAAATGGCTATGGTAACAGTAAAAACGATTTTTCTCGACAAAAGAAAGAATAGGGGAAAAAAGGATCCGTAGTTTTGTAACTAATGATATGATGAATCGAATAAGATAATATAATTGACTCCGTCGCTTTACGTAGAAAAACTAGATAGATTTACAAAATCGACCAATACGCATCATACTCGACAGAATGCGAAGGGCCACCACCAATAGAGGGTGGGGACTAGAGTCGATTTAACAACTTGTCTGCACACATTTTTTGATCCTGAATCTGAAAAATCTTATCTTCAGAAGCTGAAAAAAAAGAATGAAGCAGAAAATTTCGCACATTTTGGAAAAGATATGTTTTTTTTGAAGAAAACGACATCCTTCGAATATTTTGTAGATTTCGATCGAAAAAAAAACCATTCACTAAGGCTAAAAATTAGATTTTCATAATCAGCAGCTCAAGCTCTATCAAATAATGTAAAAATAAGTCGAAAAAAAAAACATTTTTACTTTAAGTTTGAATTTCAGGTACCTTATCTCAACTGAAGATAACTAGTTTAAAGAGCACTTTTATAGTTTGTTCATAGAATATCAAATCTTTATGATGTTAACAATCATATAAATAAGTAAATAGATAAAGATCAATCAAGAATAAAGTTTCACAAAAAAAATCCCTCTGAATAAGAACTATTGAGACATTCGATATATTTATCAATTCATCGTTTGCACGATGTGTTTTGTTAATTGTAAGAAAATGTTTTGATAAAAACCATTCAAATCATTAAAAATATTGAATTTAGTCGTCAAAACAAGTTAAAAGGCTGGAAGTTTTAATATATGCCTATTTAACACAAAAAAACATGTTAAATATAATTATTCTTGAAATTTTTTAAAGTGTTTTCTTATGACTAATCAGAGACTTTTTCCAATGTACATATTAAGTTATTCAAATGTCGTTTTGACCATTAACATGTCTGACTGCGTAGTCAGAAATGATTGCAGATCGTATATAAATAAGATGAGGCTATAAAAAAAATGAATTTATTTCTTATTTAACATGTGAAGGATATAATAAAATTCTAATGAGAATATAATATGTTGTATTATAGATAGAATAAAATTAATCTCTGTCTTATTAACATTTCAATCCTTGAAGGATTGTACAAATAAGTTTTGATTCTTTCTTATTATTATCGTATAAAATCTTCTATTATGCTCCACGAAAACATATCCGGATTTTCGAATACAATTCAAATAAGCTTATCAATATAACAAAACAAAATAATTGAAAATAAAAGTCGATTAAAATGTGAAATTAATTATAGATATGCATAACGAACAAATCTATAATAATGGATTAAATATTTTCATGTGTACATATAAATATAATTAAGAATAACAAAGCTATTTAAAAAAGAAAATATTTTCTTATATAATATATTATTTTTATCTATTTATATGCTTATAGACATCATTATTTTTAGAGAAATATTTGTGTACTCGACCTTTTTATTCTGGTATGTGACAGAGAGAAAACGTTATTTTGTTGTTGAATAACAGTGATTGATTACTTTCCATTCAACTTAAAAATAGACAACATAAAACATATCATTTTATTTTAACTTGACAAGTCGATATAAACATATAGACAAAAGTGATTTTTGCCAAAACTATCATAAATTCATATCAGAATTTGACTAGACTTTAACAAGAATAGAATCAAACTATTTTACTGAATTTTCTAAAGATAACCGTTGATAAATAAACAAATAATGTATACATCTCAAAATCTATTTTTTTTTTTTACAAATTTTTCAACTAACCGCGCTGAACTATAAGATGTTATCTAATATAAATTGAATCTTGAATATCTTAAATTATTCTCAATAATAAACGTGAAGATATGGATGGATGGCAGGTATGAATATCAATTTAAGAGAAGATAATAGGAACATTCCCAGCAAAAATCAAAGATAATAATGAAAATAAACGATTATTATTATAATGATATTGATTGAAGAATGATCATACCTTATAGAATAATTAGATCATTGCTTTTTTTTCTATCATAACATATAAAAAGAATATTTTCTTCAAGCTTTTTATACACATATAATATATATACGTCACTAGTTTTTCATTTGTTTTTTGCTATTTTTCATTTTAATGACAGATAAATAGAATTGAGAAGTAATTTAACTGTAGGACGCGTATTTTTACTAAAAATGATTTTTAAAATAAAAAATATGTTTAAGAAATCAACTGATATGATACAAATCAATATAATAAAGTTTCCATTATTTAATGTTATATATATATTATAGAAACAAGATAATTGCTTTCCTCAAATAGTTTTTGTTCGAATTCTTTCATTCATTTATATTTCGATGAAGATGAATGTGAAAATTAAAGAAAAATTCTGATAAATTTTTCAATCTTTTCATTTCTCTCTGACATTAAACAATATCATACGAATACCTTTTGAGAAATTCTTTCGTTAATTAATTTTGAAAATTTTACTTATAGTTTGACAGTAAAATTGTTGCAATTTACCGAAACACATATTATTGGTATTAAAACAATCAAACTTTTTATACAAATAACTCTTAAAATAAATGTAATATTATCTTAATTTATGAATTCCTATCGTTTATATATATAGCTTTAACTATAAATAAGTTAAAGACAAATTTTAAAATAATAATCTATATATTTCGAGAAATTTTTCACTAGTTTGTTTATTTTCCAAATAATTTTTCTAGTTGATGCATTTTGTCAATGGACATGGAACTTATTTTAAATATAAACTATTATTATACATAAATACTAGAGAGTAAGACATTGACTGACCAGTACTTAACACTTTACCCCCCATACCAGTTCCATAAGAGCCACTGATAAAATAACTTTATAAATAGAGTATTAGCCTGTCGAATATGCCAATGGTGTGGACTAATCCACTGAATGTCCTCTTTCTGAAGTTGGACGGTTTGATTGATATAAAAATCATGTGGTGAAATATGAGAATTGAACGACATTGTAAGACTTTTTGTTTTTTTTTCTTTGATCTCATTATGGACTGGACAAAAGTAGCATCTATCTCGTATTGTCGAAGTGATAGGAAAATCGCAACGACTGAACCGATAAAAATGAACATAAAATAGTGCATGCTTTTTTTTACATCTATTGTCAGATTTAAGCCTATTTTACTCTGAGCCATTTTGTAACGCCTGGAGGAATTTAATTGATTATAAACACTATTTCGACTTGTCATGAGTTGAGGTTCATAAGGCGCATATATTAACTTTGTTCTTGATTACTCTCCATCTGTCTAACAGTGACAACATGGTCAATTCTATTCCTTAGTATCATATATAATTCGCGGAGTTATCATGAAGCTTTCTAAACATATCTAATTCATCAGTGAACTTCTTCATCGACTGCAATTGGAAAACATTTTTTTCAAAATTATTCATATTATAAGTCATATATTTCGAAGGCAGAGCAATTAAACAAAATATTGTTTTTACCAATCGATAGATTGTGAAGTTCCCTACAAATAATGTCTTGGGAGTTTTTCTTCGTTTATTTTCTGTAATCGTTCTACAAATGGATCATATATGACCCATGATGAGGGTAAAGAGTTAATAACAACATATATTCAATTGTTATTTATTAATCTTGTAAGTAAAACATGCTATATTATTTATCAGTTTTATTCTTTCCAATTCAAGTCAAACGGCTACCTGATGATAAAACAAATAATATTAACTAAAAAAATCTTATTTATTCTTTTAAAATAACTCGAATATATTCATGTAGGTATATATCTATCTATGGAAATTATTTCACTTTCGTTTAATATATTTTTATTTTTATTTTTATTGTAATTCTAATGTAACATATATTATTGTTAAATATTCTTCATTTATTATTTATTATAGAAGTTAATTGCATTGATCTGTAACAATTCGTTAAAAATATTTTGTTATATTCTCAAATAAAAACAATAATATGTATGTAGATATTCAAATTTTTCTTGAATTTTATCTGAATAATAGTATTTATTATAAAATCTCCATATACGGTATTTATCATGTAAATATATATATTGTTGAATAATACACAGTTTTTTAAGCTTTGGTGTTTAACTAATAAATAAATGACTAGTTTTAATAATATATGGTAGGAAATATATAATATATTGTTAGAATATAATAGATTTATAGATAATTATTGTTGTTTGATGATCATTATTAATAATATATGGTAGATTTATAATAAAAATCGTCATTTAATAGAAAATATCGTTCTCGACGAAACTTGTTCTTTTTAATATTTCGAACTGATTTATCTTTGAAACAACATTAATTATACAGACATATTTTTATTTGAAAAGAGCATCAAACTTTAATTCGAAAAAGACATCAATTAGAAATTTTAAAATCATGAAAAATTTTTTTCAAAAACAAAAACAAAAAAGAAAAAGAAATTCTTTGAAAAAATTTCCATATAGTCTCACGATTCTACTAATTTATTCAAAATTGAATTCGGAAATTTTCTCTTTTATTAAAAAAAAAAACTTTTTATGCAATGCATATAAACGACTTATTAAATCACAATTTAATAAAAAAAAACTAGAGAATGATGAGCCTTATGATCGCGATATAAAGAAAAATCCTTAACTTATTAAATAACCGAAATCGATAAATTAATAAATCTAATAGATAACATCGACCCAATGATCAATTTAATCAAAGTCAATTTGAAGTGCTTGAAAAAGACAGTTGAATTGCTTTGAATAGAATAGAATTAAAATGATTATATTTATTTGATTGATTATCTCAAAAACATTATCGATTAGAAGTAAAATTCATAGGAATATGATCAAAAATAACAGTTTAATCAACAATAATTATATTCGAGATATTTACTCATTTAGAAATAAATACCATTCACAGATATATCTTTTAAAGTTTCAATGTTTAATGATTATCTTCCATTGTCTATAGTTTAGATATTGTTAAGCATTATTAACAATGAGAAAATCAATATATTTAACTTGTCTATTATGAAATATTTCGGAAAAAAAAAGCTCTCAATAAAAGTACTCTTTCGAAATATACAATAATAAAAGGTTTTGTTTTGTTTTGTGTGTGAAAGATTGAAGCTGACAATGAAGAAGAAACATGGAATATTTGAAAATGAAAAGTGCTGTAATCAATCATAATTCAATTGTCGATTATAAATATTTGTTCGGATATATGTTATTGCTTTTATTGACCATTTTTACCATGATTTATATATTATAGTTCTAGCTACTTTATTTAACAATTATTTTATATTAAGAAAAACAGATAAATCGATTTTATTATTTTGAAAAATTACAAAAAAAAAGGTTGTTAGAACAAACTAATTCGTCAAGTCTATATTGTCTAAAAGTATTCAAAATTCCTAGTCTATAAAGATTAAAAGGTTGATTTATAGATGAAAAAAAAAACAAAAAGTCTTATTCTAAATAATATTTCTATATAGATAACTATCAAATCGATATTGAATATTTATTTTAAAATAAATTCATTATTCATATTAACTTTAGAAAATTTTAATCAATCAACATAAGTTTTTATATTAATTTATATATTATTATTAGTTTTAATGAAAATCTGATTATGTTAAAAAGTTCTTATTAACAAACTTTTTTAAATAAAAAATTAATGAAATAAAAGTTTTTCAATTGAAAATTTCAGAGATCAATATATTAAAGACACAAAAGCAAAAACCGAATATCACTATCGAGTGATTCCGATAATTAACGCTCTGATGATTCCTATATTAGAACGCCTCGAGATAAATTTATCACAGTTGAATTGTTTGTTTTTTTCTCTAATCGGATTTCAATGAAATAAACCGATTTTCTATCGGTGGATTTCTCATTATTAATTAATATATCAATGAATAGAATATATATTATCTTATCAACGAAAATCTTCTTATTCTTGTTGTTGTTATTGTTATTTTTTAATGAAAAGGATAGAAAAACACTAATCTTTTATATTCATATATATTTTTTTTACATATTCACTTTAGTCAACATATCTGAACAAAGAATTTTTCTGTTAATTATATTTTGATTTTGGTTGACGTAAGTAAAATTATTTGAAATATTAATAAATATAGTTTTTTATTCGAGATAAATAAGATTTCAACTATTGAATTGTCTTTTATCTTATTTTAAAATAAATTTAAATTGACAAATTCTTAACGAAAATCTTCTTCGAGACAAACATTAAATAAATGACGAAATTATTCAATTAAATTCAATGATTTATATGAAATCATTTAACTACTATCGAAACGAAAATAATCATTGAAGAATATTTAGTTAGAAAAAAAAATATTTTATTATTAATTATCTATAAATAGGAACTATTGTTCAAGAGAGAGAACATAGTTTTGCATTTTTTGTGTACTCAATAAGTGAGCACACTATAGAATCGGTCAGTGTGTCCGGCCGTTAACATGATAACTTTCGAAAGGAGAGTTCGATCGTGATGAAATTTTCTAGACAGTTTCGTCTCATCAATATCTCTGTCAAATTCGAAGATGAGAATGATTCGTCGAGCCATTGCTAAGTTATTAGGAAAAGTGTTATAATTTCCTATGCTGTTCTATGCAAACATTGACCACCTATCCCGATTTTCGTAAAAAAACTTTTTCTCCCATAATCAAACAAAAGCTCAGGTATAATATACCATTCGATAGAGAATTTCACGAGCTAGAAAATGGTATATAAAACATTAAGAAACAAGAAAGCTAACGTCACCTATTGCAAAGATACTTAAACGGAAATTGCTTCTGTGTTTTTACTTTTTTAAGTACACATTACACTCCGATTTAAATCCAAAGTTTTCACATTTATTTCACTATTCAAACAAAACTGATAAACAAATGTAAACAATAAAATCGGTTTTATTGTTACTGTTAGCAGAGATATTATCTTGTATATATTATGAATATTTATTCGATTGTCAACCAATTTTATTTTGAGTTGTTTAATCAATGTTGATTTACTATCTATTATATTCAATTTGATACTAATCTATATATGAAAGAATATTATTCGATTTATCTAGAAGTATTATTCGATGGTAGATAGATAAATAGATGGAGAATAGTTCTATCTATCGAGATAAATAAATAAGTTAATATATAATCAAAGATAATTTAAATATTATATTCATAATCATCATAGCTAGGTTAGATTTATTCAATGTTAAAACTCTAATTAATACGATTCCAGATTATCTTTCGATATATATGTATATGTATATATAAGAAAAAAAAAAAATATTTATTTAATGAAAAATAGTTCGTTATTATATGATTAATGATCATTTATTAAGTTTTTCAAACTATTTTCTGTTTTTGTTTTATAAACTTAAACAATATTTAGATTAAAGATTGATTTCAACTTGATAAATTCTATGATTATAATAATATTTATTTGATTATTTATCTCTATCGATTTGATAATAATTGATTTAATAATAACAAGAATTTCATTCACAAAAATTTATCTTCTTTTTATTTTTTACGACTAACATTTAATTATTCAACGATAGAAACATTATTTTTTATTCGAAAATTTATTCTCATGCCATTATATTTATATATATTATATTGTTTTTAAATTGATAATTATTATAATAATAGAGAAATAATAGATGTCCTAATGAAAAAGATTCTGTAAAATACAGCTCAAACGCCTATATATATATATAATTTAATTATTTTTATTAACTAACTAATTCATTTTCAAGCTATAGTTGTCAATAAGAAAAATAGAGGAAACAAATAAATAAATAATCATTTATTTTTTTTTCATTTGTTATGACAATTATTGAAGTGACATAAATTTAATAATAATATAGTGATAAGAATTTAAACGAAAAATATATTTATTTATTCTTTTATTAAAGATCTTAATAGAGATAGAGATAAAACATATTGAACAAGATTAAGAAAAAACACAAATATATATTAACTTATATTATATTCATCAACGTTTTTTTATTTTTTTTGCATATTTAAATAATTTGAATATTTTTTTCAATCTTCGAAATAAAGTACATTGACAATTTCCCGTAAATAAAAATTGATCTTTAACATACTAAAACAAACATGAATAGTAACCGATTTATTAAATCAATATAAGAAAATTTAAATTAACTAACGTTAGAAGTTTTTTTTTTGTTTTAAATAGTCAACGTCAATCTTTACCATTTTATTAACAAATCTATTTAACTACATTAATGAAATATATTAATAATGATTAAATAAACAAAAGATAATCGTAGAAAAACAGAAAATAAAATATTTATTTGAAATATCGAAATAAAGAAAAGAAAGAAAGAGAAAGAGAAAGAGAGAATTTGACAATCAATCATTGTTAAAAAATAAATATTATCTTTTGAGATATATATTATATATTGTTTATTTTAAATAAAGAGAATAAAGTTAAATAAATAATTTCATATTTACCTATAAATCCTAAAGGATATTATTTTAACAAGATTTTTATTATTTATTTAAAAGACAATTATAAATCCGGTTTGTTAATGCTCAGATTTAGTTCGTTTTCATTTATCCGATAAATAAAAAGAAAAAAAAGAAATCAAATGCGATTTCACTAAATCGTTTACTTCTATCGTATTAGTTTTTTCAAACGATTACACATCCTTACACAAACAAAGATCCATATCCTACGCTCATTATCATTTATTCATAAGGTTTTTTTTTCGAAGATAATCACATTTTATACAATTTATTTTCATAATTGATCAACTTATTTGTTTTTTTTCTTTTTAGTGTACTCAAAAAGTGGGTACACTACTAAAATCGGTCTGTGTGTCCGGCCGTTAACACGATAACTTTCGAAAGGAGAGTCAGATTGCGATGAAATTTTCTACACAGCTTAGTCTTGACAATATCTCGTTCGAGTTCGAAGATGAGAAGGATCCGCCAAGAAATGACTGAGTTATCGAAAAAATTGTGATTTTTGACCAGACCTTCCCGGGGGGGGGGGGTACGGGGATTTTTGCGAAAAAACGTTTTTGCTCATAATTATTCACAAAATACGTAAATCGACTCAGTTTTTAACGCTGATTCTGAATCTGATATTAGTTTTGAACTGAATCATAGTTTTGTGTACTCAAAAAGTGAGCACACTATAGAATAGTCAGGGTGTCCGTCCGTCCGGTTGGCTGCTTACATGATAAATTTTGACAGCAGAGTCAGATTGCGATGAAACTTTCTACAAAGCTTAGTCTTGACAATGTCTCGGTCGAGTTCGAAGATGAGAAGGATCGGCCGAGCTGTTCCTGAGTTATTGCAGAAATACCCATTTTTCCCTATAGCTTTCTGTGGAAAAATGGACCCATCGCGACTTTCGTAAAAGACTTTTCCTATCATAGTCAATTAAAACCCCAACTATTATATACCATTCGATAGAGAATTTCAAGAACTACGAAATGATATATAAAACATAAAGAAACAAGAAGGTTGACTTACCAATGACAAGGACAATTAAAGAGAACTAGGTTATATTTTGGTCCAGAGATGAGCGAGTCAGCAAAAAAGTCGCACCGTCATCGCCCCGTCCCGCACCGTCGATAAAGTTCCGCACCGCCACCGCCCCGCCCCGCCCCGTCAAAAATATGTTTTAAAAAACTATTTATTGACAAATTTTTCATTAAATTTTCATAATGGCTATTTCATTTCATGAGATGAAGAGGCATATTTTAAATGCATAAACATCGTTCCGAAATAGAAAAAAATAAATATATGAAAATGCAAGGCAATTATAATACAGTCACTCATTTTGTGGAAATCACGTATATTTTCGAATAAAATAGTGATTGTAAGTTTTAAGTTCGAGGTTTGGCGGCTCTCTCCCTTCCCCCACTCCATTACAGACACTCCACTCAGGGTTGCCAGATCTTCCGATACGGCAGGAAAAATTGCGATTTTTTAAAAGTTTCTCCAACGACTTTCCGACGTTCCGATTTTTCCGATTTTAACATATTTTTCCGATCGCCTTCAGATTTCCTAATTTTTCTCCGGTTTTCGAAGTCTTATTTGGGAATTCAAGTTCTTAGGACATTCTAGAATAGTTTAACCATGACACGACACCACACATATATAGCGATCTATTTCACCATAGTTATCGGGTAGTGAAGCGTCATGAACTCGACAAACCACACTGCAGCGATTTGAAAGCATATCCTCCAATAAAACTATGATGTTTTACAGACAATTAAGATCCAGCTTTCTATCGCGATGAACTAACTTTCTCTGTTCGTTTACTATAGTGTTAATTAAGAATATTTTCGTTTCTGAGCTTTTTTTGTTTCATCACAGATATCATAAAACTAATCATAATCGTATGGGTACTAATTTAGCTCTTGCAGAATTGAAAATCGGAATGAGTTCTGTTTATACTTGTGGACGTTTTTATGAATATCTGTTACCTCAACCTGATATTTTGAAGAGTATTCGAGCTAATAAAAAAGTATGAACAAAAACGAACATTATACAGAATAAGTCTTAGTTTTGTTTTGCATAAGTTTTGTGAAATGCATGTGTGTGTATGAATTTACAATACTGATTCTATTGTTTCGTCAAGTTGGTTATAGCATTTTTGATAAAAATAATGTGATCCTGTTCAAATTACTTATGTAGATTTCTCAATCATGAGTAAATTGTGTAATCGATATTTTCTTTAATTCTTTATGAAATATCATTTCTGATATTGCTTCGAAAAGATGAACAGAAGCAAGATAAAGGATATCGAAGCTATCGAAAATATATAGACTAGTTATTTAAGCATGGAAAAATACTTTCTGATTTTCTTCCGATTTCGAGAACGAAAATTCCGACTTTCCCAATTTTTAGAAAATTTTTTCTGATTTTTTAATTTTCGATCTGGTAACCCTGACCCCCATCATTACAGACCTCAGCAGCGCATAAAAGGCTCTAGTTTTTATATAATATATCAATGATTTCATACGTATTCGGAAAAAAGGTATTTTACAATTTAAAAATAAGGCATCAGGACAAAAAATTAAAAAAATATATGTGAGTTTCACATTTTAGCTTCTCTGGAGCTGCGCTAACAAGTCTTTTTTTACTGATTAGTTTTGTGAAAAGATTTTAAAATTTTAAAAAGATGTCTCTAAAGGTCTGAGTATATTTAAAAAATCAAGGTTATACAAAGGCGGGGAAACCGCGAAATTTCGTCATGCACCGTCACCGCCCCGCCCCGTCAAGTTTTAGCACCGCCCCGCCGGCGGGGCGGGGCGGGACGGGGCGGTTTTACACCGCGGCTCGCTCATCTCTGTTTTGGTCCACGATCTAATTGATCCACAAATAGAGCTTTATCTTCCGATCACACTGATGATACTTCGAGGTTTTCAGATATGGAGAACTCGAATGTGTACTGCACTTCCATCGAAATACTATTAGTTGCGCAGTGACCAATAGAAATGAAGTTATAGGAAAAACGACTTTCTTAGGGCAAATCAAGGGAAAGAGTTCAAACTTGAGCTGTATTCGGCCCATGTCCTATTGGTTTGGCAACGCGCAATAGAAATAAACATTTTAAATGGTAGATTTCACAGTATAATTTTGATATTCAGACAGTCTAGGATGATTGATTTGTATGATTCACTTTTTGAAGTACACATAACTCTCGGATTTAAATCCGAAGTTTCCGCATTTATCTTTTTGTGTACTCAAAAAGTGAGTACATTCTAGAATCGGCCAGTGTGTCCGGCCGTTTACACGATAACTTTTGAAAGGAGAGTCTGATCACGATGAAATTTTCTACACAGCTTAGTCTCAACAATATCTCGGTCGAGTTCGAAGATGAGAATGATTGGCCGAGCCATTGCTGAGTTATTGCAAAAATAGTCATTTTCCCTATGCTTTCCTATGCGAAGATCGACCTATCTCCGCTTTCGTAAAAAACTTTTCCTATCATAGTCAAATAAAACCCCAATTATTATATAAAATTCGATAGAGAATTTTACGAGCTACAAAATGGTATATAAAACATAAGGAAACAAGGAAGCTAACTCACCTATTGCAAAGATAATTAAACGGAAATTGGTTCTGTTTTTGTCCACGCTCTAATTGATCCACAATTCGAGCTCTATCTTCCAATCACAGAGATGATACTTCGAGGTTTTCTGGGGTGGAGAACTCGAATCTGTGCTCCATTCGCCTCGAAATCCCGTTGGTTGAGCAGTAACCAATAGAAATCAAGTTATAGGAAAAACGACTTTCTTATACGGTAAATCAAGGTAAAGAGTTCAAATCTGGGTTGTATTCACCCCCAAATCCTATTGGTTAAGCAGTAGCAAATAGAAATCAAGTGTTTATAGAAAAGGTTTGCGAGGATAATTTTAATGTCCCCACATTCTAGGATAACTCATCTGTCTCATTCACTTTTTGAAGTACACATAACTCTCGGATTTAAATCCGAGGTTTCCACATTTTTATTTGAAAACTAATCAATATTATTCTTTATAAGTTTATTAATATATATGTATATATATATATATACATATGTATATAGATGATAATGTTTAAGATCTTCTATAGATACGATAAATATCTATAAGAAAGTTATTTTCGAAATAATTCAATAATTCTTTTAGTAACAATTTTCAATAAATGATATACTAATCATCGACTATCAACAATGATAAAAAATAATAGAACAATTGCTAGAATAAATAATAAATTATTGTTCGATTTTACTGAATATTGAGAATTTATTATTGTCATGATTGATTATTGAGCAAAATAACAATCATCTACAATATCCCAGGTCATTCAATCCGGCCTGTAGATCCTACCGGAAACTGTCGGATCCTATATCGGATCACATCGGAATTCGTCGGATTCGCAATTAAATCCGATCGGAACCCAACCGTATTTCACAGGATTCCTAACTAACGGATTACGTCGGAAAGGATCCGATTGGTTCCTGTCGCTACTGCTAGTCAGATAATGCCGTAACCACCAGGATCCTTTCACAGAGAAACGTCCGATAACGTAAGATTTCGATATAATACAGTCGGATTTCATCAGAAGTTGGCTGAGTCTGTTTCGATTGCACGAGGATTCAATCAATATTTCATACAGATTTCATTCAAGCATTCTTAAAATTTCCAAAGATTTACTAGAGATTTCTGAGAATTTCATCCAATTTTCCTCAAGATTTCTAAAGATTTTTCAAGGATTTCATCGAGATTTCTGCAGATTTCGCAAGGATTTCCTCAAGATTTATAAAGATTTTTCAAGGATTTCATCAAGGTTTCTAAAGATTTTCCAACGATTGAATCGAAATTTTGTACAGATTTCACCAGGATATTATCAAAATTTCTAAAGCTTGCACCAGGATGTCATCAAGAGTTTAAACGATTTCTACTCTTTCAACTGAGATTATCCCTGGAATCCAACAATGTATATACTACGATCCTTCTTAAAATCGCACAATACTTGTACTAAGATCGTTCCTAATATATAGAACTTAATTAACCAAATTGCAGAATTCACTTGATATATGAACGTAGAGACCTCCTTATATAGATCGATATCTGTAAAATAAAACGGTGAATGAAATCTGGACAAAATCGGATTTCCAGATTTTTGATTTTGTTGTTGAAAATTTGTAAATATAGAAATATCTAATTAATTAATTGATTAGCTGATTGATCTGTCAGAATATATTCTAATTCTTGAATCCGATTACGTGGAAAATATTACTGTTTAAGAAAAACGAATCATTTAACATCGGATGAACCTCGGGAGCATATTAGAAATTTAGTTGAAATATTAATGAAAACGCTTTTATAAGAGATATGCATTTGTAAAACTGAACGGCAAAAGTTTATTGAACGATTATTCAAAGTATAGATTTCGTCGCTATTCGATTTTTTTCAAGGAATATGAGAAAAACTTGAATGACAATGGAAAAGAAGAGAGCGATGATATTATTTCTTCTAGACCCCTAGCCATTTCGCTGAATCGCGTACATAGTTTACGGAGTATTTCCGATATGTGCCAGTACCTGATTCTTGTCGGATCTATGCCCTCCGACATGAAAAAATCCGATCAATGGAACTTCTGTATTCTTATACAATCCGACAAGTTTCGATACCAGTGATTGATCGGTTTTATGATGGAACCCGGTGTCATGTGAAACCACAAATTCCGGCCATTTCTTGACATCAGATTCCCCTGAATCCCATCGGAAGCGAATAGATCCTGAGATCGGATCTGACCAGTTCCGAATATATGAATTTAGCCGGAACTCGATGAATCCGATCAGCGGATATCAAAGGAAAACAGTGGATAGCATCAGAATCCGACAAAAAGTAACCGACCGAATCCGGGTGGGTGTGAGTGTGGGAACCGGAGAAACATCTACACCCACACCCACCCACATCCACACCCACACCCACACCCTAATTTTTGGAGCCACTGTATATTATATCGAAAAAAATCTTCTTATTTTATTAATCAATATAATATAATATTTGTTAATAAAAGTTAAAATTTAATTAATGATTTATTTTTAAAGTGTTTATCTTTATTTCTATTTCAAATAAATATAAGAATTTCATTGTTAATAATCATTTAATTAAAAGAATTCTAGTCGATTTTAAATAAAATAAATTAATCAAATAAAATCTGAAACAAAAAAAAACAAATAAATTGATATATATATAGGTTTTGTTAAAGTATGATTATTCGAGATAATATGGGAATTTTCTATTGTTAAAGTGTAAGGATTAAATTAAAATGTAAGCTATTTTATTATAAACATCTATAATAAATGATTAATCAATAGATTTGTTTTTTTTTTGTTTTCGTCAATTTAAAAATGAAAATGCCAAGTCTATTCTATTGATGATCATTTGAGCTGAAAAATGATAAACAATATTTTATATCGAGATGAGAATTAGCTATATTCTATTTTTTAAAACAAAAAACAAAAAACATTTCTTTTTTGTTAAATAAAAACTAAACAAAATGAAAATAAAAATGTTGATTTCTAATATAATTCTATTAAATAAGATAAATTGTTAATTAAAAGTGATAAATGCATTAAAAATAATGAAATTGAATAAATAAATGATAATAGAATATGATATATAAATATCTATAGATTTATATATAAGATAATTAATCATGTTTTTCTATCGATAACTAGATATATTCATTTAGAAAATAATATCTATATCTATGTTTTATTTCAAATGACAATAAAATAAAAATAATTTCTTTTTGGTTTTTGTTTTTTAATATAACAAAATTAATTAATTAATTTTTCTTTTTTATTGTTCTCCTTACTTTTTCGAATAAATCTTAAAAACGAATATAATTATTGTTTTAACATATCTATATTATAGAAATATTTTAAATAGAATTTGAAAATGTTTTCGTTTTTATATTTAAACAAATGTTTTATCGCATTGAAACAAAACAAAAAAAATATCGTTTTAATTATCCTTTTAAAATTTAATTAAATAACAATAATAAATAAATCCTTGTTGAAAATAAAATCGACAAGATTAATCGATTATATTTATCTAATTTTAAATGTAAATTATTTCATTTATTTAATTAATTCATGAAACAGATAAGAAAAATAAAATAAAATATATTTTCTTCTGTTTTGTTTTGTTTATTTATAGATAAATGGATAATATATCAAACACTAGCATTGATGAACAATCATCATCAGAATCGTTTATTAACATCGGTTTAAGTCGATATATATGTTTAATATTATTGAGTGCATTACTTATTCCATCAATATTATTTTCTTTATATATATTCTATTGGATATATAGAATCTCAGATTTACGAAATCGTCTCACTAATCATATTATTTTGGCCATATTCATTATTAGTTTTATTCAGGTAATTCTTATATTCATTATCATTTATTCTTTTTTTCTATTTTACACTAAATAAAACCTCTTGTTTTTTTGATTAGTTTTTCTGACAAGAGAAACGATTATTTTCTTTTTTTTCATAGAAGTTAATAAATGAGAAATTTTATTTATAATAAATTTATTTAAATTAATTAAATAATTATTTAGAATTAATTCATTGAATAAAACAAAAAATGAATATGAATAGTTTTAGTTTTTAAATTTAATTCAAATTCCATGTTAAAAAAGAATTGACAAAAAAAGTCAGATTTTAATCGATTTTTTTCGGATTAATAATCGATTAAAATAGCATGATTTTAATCCGATTTTTAATCATAAAAATCGATTTCGTCCGATTTTCTCCTGCATAATCGATTTTTATGATTAAAAATCGGATTAAAACCGTGCCATTTTAATCGATTATTAATCCGAAAAAAATCGATTATATCTAAAAAATTTATCAAAATCAATTAAACTCGAGTTGCTCCCAGTTCTTTGCATGGCCTGTCTTTCAGTCAATTTTCATCTTTTATTGCTTCCTAATACATTTTAATCTATCTTTACCTGTTTTCTAATTTTAATCTTTACTTACTAGATAATCGATTTTAATCATATGCCTCGAAAATAGGCGCTTCTACCGAGATTCGAACGCGAAACTCTACTTTTCCTATGAATTTTTCGATTCTTCGTGGAAAGAAATCGTTAGGCTGTTGCCAAGCTAGTACCTGACATATATACTACAATTGGAACTCCTATATAAATTGAATCAATTAAGATTGCGCAATTACATAAGTAATCGATTAAAACCTAAAATAATTGACTACGATTGATTAAAATCCATATTAATCGATTAAAACTCAGATAAATCCATTTAAATCTGTTAAACCGCGAGATTAATCGATAATTTGGATTCCTTGAAAAAGCAATTATCGTAATCGTTGTAGAAATAAAATGTGAAGCACAACCAACACCCATTCTCATTGACTTCATGCAAACTGAGATTTTCATACATATCACGAAACATTTCTTTGACATTATTCGCCCTGGACCGAAGAATTTCAAAAAAGGGCTCAAAAACTATTCCAGTTAAATCTTCCTTATATATGCTTTCTGAACGTGTTTTGAAGGCGAATCTTACGATCTGCATTCACATGGCTCATGACGAGTACAAACTCTGTTTCGAGTGTGTGTGTGGGACAGGGATCATGCTCTAAATTTCTACTCGATATAGATCAGCAGCAATCCTTTCATATTCTTTTTTACAATAACCGATTATTTCGGATTTTCTAGAAAAAACTTGATTATTTTGATTTTTCTAAAAGTAATCGATTTTGACCGATTATTCTCCGAAAAATCAATTTAAATCAGATTTTTAGGCTATTTTTTTTTTGTTTTTTACATGAGATAAGTAAAATAATAAGTATAAAATATTGAAAAATATCCTGTTTAAATAATAATATAATAAATATATATTTCGAAATTCTAATAAGATTAAAATTGTTTAATATAATGATAAAACGAATTATTTTATTTCGTAAATAATCCTATTATATTTTATTAATAAGAAAAAAAGATAAAGAAAAAAATAGTTATAAATAAAAAAAAGTTGTTAATTAAAATGATAAAATTAAAAAAATCTATTAAATAGACAACATGTGAAATGCCATTCTTACTTGAATATCTTCGTTATGGTCATGTATCATTTGATTCATACAGTTTTTGTAAATTTTGGATTGCATTCAATTACAGTTTAAATACATCAATTTTATTTCTTAATTCTCATTTATCAATTGAAAGATATTTATTAATATTTCATCACAATTTTTTGAATCGGTAAATAAATAAAATAAAATAAAAAACAACGATTAGTGTTGTTATTATTTATATTAAATAATATTTTAGACATAAAATGTTAATACATTATATACCAATGACAATATTAATTATACTTGCAATATGTTATTCATGTGGTACAGTTTTATTTGTTCCATGTATTGAATTATTTGATTATACAAGTCAATTATGTGGTGGACCATGTTTTCAATTACAACCATCAATTGGAACATTTGATTTAGTTTTTACGGTTTTTTCTCCATTATTTTGTATTATTTTTTTTAATTCTTTTCTTATTATACGAGTTATTCAACAAAAACGTCGAATGTTACAAAAAAATGTTTGGAAAAAAAATCTTGGAATGCTTATTCAATTATTATCAGTATCAATATTACATGTTATTGTTTGGTTACCAGTTACAATAGTTATATTAATTGCAATGACTAATTATCCTCCACCTGCAATTATTATTGAATTACAAACAAGTTGGGTTCTTATTAATATTATGTACATTGCTGTACTTATTAATCCATTAGTATGTTTTTTTGCTATACCAGAAATAAAAGATAAAATTATTTTATTTATTAATTATTTACGACGTAAACGACAACAACAACAACAACAAATTAGTTCTACAGGTAGAAATCAAATTCATCCATTATCAACTAATCAAAATCAATCAACTAGATTTCAAAAATAATTTAATCATTTATTTAAACAATATTTATTATATACTATAGAGACAGACAATAAATTCGGAGAATTTTAAAAAAAGTATTGTGTCGGATTTGATTACCTATTCAGACTTAATAAAGTAAACATATCATATTGTAGAGCAAGTTGAGGCGCGTACAATGGTATATTATAAATCTTGTTTTCAAAAAATTCTCAGGGAACCCGACTGGATTTATCAATAGATGGTCATACATTCAAATCACTGACCATTTTGGATCTTGGTATCAGTCAAAAGTATTTCTGAAAATAATTTTCCTATATTGAGTTTTGTAGAGTTTTTCATGGGCTACAAGATTATATACTTAATATCTTCGATCATTCTATTTTTGATAAATAAAAATGCGACTTTTCGATGATTGACTATCGTTTTTCACGAGTAATACCTGTCGATGAGTATTTTAATGCATCTCTGTCCACCACGAAATCTAATCTCGTTTTCTCAAAATATTTTCTAAACAAGATTTATAATATACCATTGAACATGCCTCGACTTGCTCTACAACATAGGATGTTGTTTACTTTATTAATTCTGATTAGGTGACAAAATCTGACACGCTACTTTTTGAAAATTCTCCGAAGATTTTGACTGTTCATTGTATGTATATATATGTATATATGTTCTTTGTATTTATCTTTGATTTAATCCTTATTTATCTTAATTATATTTATTTATTTAAATAAGATTTTCTTCTTTAACTATTTATTTAATTGATTATTTTATCATATATATATATATATTCAAATAAATATTTTATTCAATTTTATTTAAAATCATTTTAGTTTTTCTATTATTGAAAAATTTTCGTTTTTTTTTGTTCGACAAGATACATTTTAAATTATAGATTAGTCTTATTTTAATCAAATATTCAATATTAACTATTGCTAATTAATACAAAAAAAAAGAAGACTAATAATTAAAAATTCTAATGAATAATATAAAAGTGAAATAGGATAAAAAGTGAATAGATCGAATGAATTTATTCTTAAAAATAAACAAACAAGTCTTATGAAGAATTCTTTATAAAAAAAATACTAATAACCTTATTTAACAAAGAGAATATATTTATTTTCAACTTAATTAATATAAGTCAAATCAAAATTTTTATTTTCTTTTTTTTTAAAACTAAACAATGGTCAGATAATTTACTAATTTATTATTTAACAAGATAATTAATTGTTAACATTTATTATTTAAAACAACAAATTCAACATAAATATTTATATATCGATGTTGTTATTTGTTTTATTATATATACAATATAGAATAATACTTTCAGATAAACAATACTCTTCATTTATTTTTCGAATAATATTTATTTAACTATTATAAATAATCCTAGAACATTTTATTTTTTATATAATTAAATATATATCCAAAGAGAATATTTCAATCAATTTTAAATCATTATTTAATGATAAATAATTAAATAATTATTATATAGAATATTTATTATATTAACTAAATAATAAGCAAAAACATCATAGAATAATAAATTATTCAAAATATTCAAAAATAGAAAAAAAATTAAATCTTTTTCAATATCGTTCAATTAGTTTTTAAAATAAATCTGAATAAAAAAAAATATTACTTTTATTTAAATAATAACTAAATCGATTTTTCCTCATTATAAATATATCTTTAATATTCAACTATAAATATTAAATTAATAAAACAATATTCCGTCTTTTTTTTTTC
The DNA here is from genome assembly GCA_905250075.1 of Rotaria sp. Silwood1. Classification (NCBI taxonomy): domain Eukaryota; kingdom Metazoa; phylum Rotifera; class Eurotatoria; order Philodinida; family Philodinidae; genus Rotaria; species Rotaria sp. Silwood1. The sequence goes on from CAJNOP010000375.1 coordinate 129,019, forward strand.
GACTTCTATTTATTTATTTATTATTTTAAATCAAATCGCTTTCATCATATTAACTATAAATATCATTAATAAATCTTCTTCCATTTTTTCAATTGATAAATAAATCTATCAATCTTCAAATATTATTTATTAACAAAAACATATATTATCTATATTCACTGATATATTCGACAAATGAAACATTCTTTTTTTCCATTTGAATTATAGTCTTTTATGCATACAAATACCTTATTTAGGAAGATCTTATTACCTTTTCCCTACTATTATTTATATAGATTTTAATACATTTAACAAGTTTTCATCTTTTATTGAAGATTTTAAAGAATATTTCCTAATCTAGACAGAATAT
>CAJNOP010000375.1:129467-182820 GCA_905250075.1 Rotaria sp. Silwood1
AATTAAAATATATTAAATAGGTTCTTTGTCTTGGAGCTTGTGCAACAACTTATACAGAAAGTAGTTTACCTGCAAGTGTTTTTTCTGGTGCAACAGCTTTTCCATTTTGGGATGATTTATATATTTATCCAAATACATCACAAGGCATTTATTATCAATCAGAAGGAAATAGTCCAAATAGAAAATTAATATTTGAATATTATATGAGTCATTATATTGAAATAAATCAATATTATCATTTTCAAATTATTTTCTTTGAAGATTCTCCAGGTATTGTTCAATATAAATATTTTGATGCAACTGATCAAGGTGATACATGTACCATTGGAGTTCAAGGTAATTCATTTATTATTTTTACAAATTATTTTAAATAAATTTATTTTCATTTTTCGTTTTTGTTAATATATTAAGGTTCAAATAGTGGTCCATTCATCATGTATTCATATGATCAAAACAATTCTGTACAAGAAAATATGATTCTTACTTTTGATACAATTCATGGAACATACAATAAATCTACAATAACATAATTTATAAATAATATAATCTATATTATTCTACATTAATCATCAATATATAATATTATATTTATTATTATTATTTTCCTATGTTTTTTTCTTTTATTCTACTCTATAATAACGAGTAGGCCATTATAATAAACGTCCTACTTTTTCATTTCATTTTTTTACAATTTAATACGTTCTATTAAAAAAAAACAAATTCTATCATAAGATACAGTGTAAAATGCTTTACAATTAATACAAGATAGCTTTTTTCTAAACTTGCACTTTTTGCTTTCAAAATCGACAAAATTTGGAGCGATCAAATTTTGATCTTACGAAGACGATAGGCTTTTTTTTTTTGTTAAAATATGAATTGATTTTTTCTCATTTCATCTTTTTATCACCTGATATATTCTATTTAAAAAGAAAACAATATATACAATTAGATGCAATGTGAGAAGCTCTACAATTTACACAAGATAACTTCTCTTACAATTATATTTTTTGTTTTCAAAATTGAGAAAAATTCTGACCGATTAAATATTGATGCTACAAACAAGTCATTTTTCAATAGATGACCAATTCATTCTTTCATTATTTATCATCTGATGTGTTTTATTAAAAAGAAATAAAATATACCACAGAATGCAGCTTGAAAAGCTCTACAATTTACAGAAAACCACCATATTTCATAGTTGCACTTTTTCTTTTCAAAAACAGTTAATCAATCAAATTTCGACCATACGAAAACAATATTTTTTTTGTAGAAGATAGATTTTTTTTCTTATTTCATATTTTTATCAGCTTATATATTTTATTTAAAAACAAAACAAAACAAAATATATCACTAGATATATCGAGAAAATCTCTACAATTTACACGAAAGACATCTTATTGTAATCGTTTCGTAACAAAATTAAAATTCTCTATGACCGATTTTCGCATAATCGAAATTTGATCGTTTTAAAACTTTGACCATTTTTTAAGTAAAAAAGCCAACTATAATAAAAGTGATCGTATGTTAATTGTAGAGCTTTTCACGTTGCATCTTATGATAGATTTTGTTTTTTTGTTAATAGAACGTATTAAATTGTGAAAAAATGAAATGAAAAATTAGAACATTTATAATGACCCATCCGTTATAATTATAGATAGATGATAATATCATTAGAATATTTTAAATCAATGATATTCTATCGAGAATATATTCAACAGCTATATGACATGAACACATTGAGATATTTATTCTCTCAAGATATTTTATATAAACAACAAAAAATAATATTTTTTATTCAATTAACAATGTTTAAACCTACAACAATCATATATGATTTTTTTTTCAATAAAATCAACAGATAAATACTCGTTTATTTTTTTTAACCATCTACATCGATATTAAAAGTTTTTGATTATTAATAATATTAAAAGTAAAATTGTTTTAATCAAATAAATAGATTTGACAAATACATGCAAGTTTAATATACACGCATTAATATTAATTATTCATAAAAAAAGAGAAAGAAACATATGATTAACAAATAAAATAAATCAATATAAATCTTTGTTTTTCTATTTAAACATTATTATTTTATTTTGATTGTGGTTAAAGACTATATCGCTTTTTAAATGACCACAATTTGTTTATCCATCGAACATTATCTGATTGATTATGTTGACTCCTTGTTGAAAGATCCTCTTCATCATTATTGTCATTCAACGATTTTCTAATGTTCTCATCAAGATGTTCTTGATAGATTTGACTTATATATATATATATATATCAAGAATATCAGTCAATGGTGGGGATTATTTTTTAAAAAATGAGAATTTATTTGAGCACCAAATATAAGAATAATGGGAAAGTAATAGAAAAAGATAATAAGAATACCTAAAAAACCAATTTGACCTCAAAACAATAAACCAAAAAAAACAAAAATAAAAAAACCAAATTTTGAAATTCAATGATGGCATCAATCAATGATCCACACCATTTTTTTTCTCAAATTCATCTTTTTTTGTTGAGTCAATCGATAGATCATTTGAAAAAGTCCAAACAATATTGATAACGATATTAATATTCCATCTATAAATAGACCAAAACGATCACCATCTTCTAATATTGTATTCATCAAAGGAGATGGTTATGAACTATCAACAAGCATTAATATAACAATCATAATCAAATCTAATAGAAGAGCTAAAGACATTAGATTTTGACGTAAGAATGAACATTCATGTAGACGATAAATAATTGTCATCCTTTTATCAATGATAAAAAACAGACGAGACGCACAGAATATAGCAAATAGAATAGCAATGGCAAATATAACTCCATCATCCTTTGATAATTGATTAAATGCTAAATCGACCATTTAACACATATTGAATATAATTGACTAGATTTTTCACGATAACAATTCGATTTATAATCATTTAAGAGAAATTTTTCAATAGAAAACTAAAAATTTGATTTTTTTATTTAAATTAACATATCAAAATTCTTATGATAATACAAGAAAAAAACATTTATTCTTACTAATATATATTAAAATCGTCGATTTTTATTAATAAGAATTAAATGAAGAGATTATTTTAAATAAATGATATTTTTTTTTTTTAAAACTGATTATTTATTTAAATTAAATGATCAAATATTAGAATTTTCAAGATTTATTCCTATGAATATATTTCGAGTGATTGATTTTAAAAAATCAAACAAATTTTTTTTCTTTTATCGAGCTATAAATGACATCTTAGAAATAGTTATCTTAACTCTTATCGATATTAACGATTTTAGTATCAATTTTTTAGATTTAGAAAATAAAAAAAACAAATTAAAAAAAATACTATTTTAAATTGATAACACTTATAACTCATATTAAAGGTTACATATTGACATACTAGATTTTACTTTTTAACTATTTATTAATTTAGAGTTTTAAAAAAAACAACTTGAATTTATTTCATCAACTATTTCATTTATAAGAAAGATTTTTCATAAAAACTATAGTCAATAATCAACTATCGATGTATTATATTTAATTAATCTCTATATATAATAAATATTATTAAATAGTTGAGAACTAGACAAATAAAAGAATCTTTTTAAAAAATGTTCACTAACTGTAAGTTAATCAATAGATTCGATTATTTTAGAAATAAAGATTATTTTTTGACAAAGAATATATTATTAACAACAATCCATATATAATTACATTTGATAAAACAAACTAATTTCGAAATAATATATATATATTATTTCGAAATTAGTCAATATTACCTTTCATAGAAAATCATAGAAATAAAATATAAGAAAAATATACCATAATATATTGATAAATAACTCGAAATCGAAAAGAATAAAATATTTTCTGTTGTTCAAATCATGATGAAAGATTCATATGTCAATTATTCTTCTGACGATTTATCGAAGATTAAGATTTATAAAATAGACTGATATATATATTAAAAACTGATTTATTGTATTATTCTAATCAATGCATTTTAAAACTGATTGACATTTTCATTCATTGTTCGATTTGATTAATTAAAACGAATGTTTTATTCAATTTAATTAAACGATGGAGATAGAAGAATAAAAAACAAAAATGAACTGTTATGGGTGTGAACGGAGAACAAGAGAAAAATAATATTTCAAGAATAGAACATTAGACAACAACAATAAGAATAAATAAACAAAGAAAGAATTGAAAAGCAAGGAGTGCATTCTATTTTTGTTCTCCTATTTGACAACTATAGAGTAGAAAAAAAAAAGAGAAGAGTTTAGTTCATTTTCTAGATGTTAGTCATCAACGTTGTTCAGATATTAACTTATCGTTACTGTCAATGACGAGCACGACAATAGTTTTTCTCACAAATAATTTTTCAAAATTTGCTGCGAGTTTCGAATAACTGCAGAGAAGAGTAGTGAAATAAATATAAGTTAATTGAATTCGACTATCCTCTCATATTATACACGTATATCTATATGAATTGCATAAAACCAAGTTATATATTTCGATAAGTGATTATGTTTCGAATGTATATTATATTGAATATATCTTCAAATAGATCAATTGTTAAATCTTGATTGTTTCTTTTTTTTTTAAATCTTAATAAAAATATATTGTGAATAATAAAAATGGACATAAGTTTGCTGTATTTAATATCGTTTTCACCAGTGATACATTCTTAAAACCTCAAGTTTTTTTTTTTTATTTGGAAATAATATTAAATTATCTTGATGAATAACTATATTATCGTTAGATTATTCTAAACGATTTCTTGTTTAAATATATTTTTTCATAATCAATATATTTAATAATATTCTTTCGGATAGAATAATCGAACAAATTAAAATGTATAAAGTTCGTATAGGATTAGCTTATTTAGATAAATAGTTTTTAATGTATATGTCACCAATCTTGAAATTGTCAAATTGGTCTATGAATTTGCTTGATCTTATTATTGTGATAAATATGAATATGTTAAAATAATCGTTTATCTTTTCTTTTTTCTTTTTTTTTCTTTTTTTATAAAATTATAAATAATTCCTATCGTTAAATTTAATCACTAAAATATTCATGTATTTTTCTTTGAATTCGTTTAAAATAAAATTGATTAATCATATGCTTCAATAATTTATTATTCTTTCTGTTGGCGTTTCTTTGTGAAACAAGGGAAGTTTAGCAATATAATCATATAAACATAATCAAAGAAAATATTTTCGTTTAATATAATTAATAAAGACTTTTTATTTTTAATATCCAGATTAACGAGTCGAGATTTTCGAAGAAAAAAATTTATTGTTAAAGAGAAAAATTTCTAGATAAAATAAAATTGACAATCAAATAGATTAACTTTTACAGATCAATTCATTCAATATATTTGTTCCTCCTTCGAATTGTTGTTCGTCGTCATATAATATATAGATTTATTGAATTTTTTTTTCAAAATATTTTAAGAATCGTTCAATTAAATAGTAAATTATTCGATTAATATAAATGTGTATTGAATTGAATTGAACCGATTGATCATATGTTTAAGTAGTGTTAATAATATAATATTCGTATATAATACTCTAGATACAATCCGAAATATAATACTTATCAATATATATGTATATATTTAACTCCGCCATGCCGGTGCCAAGCCCGGGACTCATTCGTAAGAATGGGGAGGAGGAGGCAAATCTGCCAACCCGCAGTGAACCAGCGTGGCAGATTACGGTTCAAACCTTCAAATGAATTCCAATTACAAGACACGGCCCTCATTACCCGGAGGCCAGATAGCTACTACCCATGGCAGCGGGAAGATCAGCTTGACGGCAGAGGGTGCTAAGAATCACCGGGCACAACCAAGCTGCCTTCAAAATTTGAACATCGGAACGTTTAATGTTAGAACTCTTCGAGACGACGGAAAGCTAGAAGAACTACTATTAGAACTAGGAAACATCAAATGAGATATAATTGGACTATGTGAAATCCGACGAAAAGACGAAAGATTATTAGACATAAAACATGGCCACCAACTATATTATCGTGGTACAACAGACGGCAGAAACAGTGGCGTTGGCTTCATCATCAACAACAAACTGAAACGTAATGTCATCAACTTCAACAGCCTCTCTGATAGAGTAGCCAGAGTGACAATCAAATTATCAAAACGCTATGCTCTGCAAATCATACAAGTATACGCCCCCACAAGCAGCCACAGCGATGAAGAAGTAGAAGAATTCTATGAACTAGTAACACAACAACTAAATGAACACAACCATCACTTCAAAATAGTCATGGGTGATTTCAACGCGAAGATCGGAAAGAAACAACAAAATGAAACAACGATCGGAACCCATGGACTTGGTACAAGAAATGAACGTGGCTCAAGATTAGTAGAATTCACTGAAAAAGAACACCTATCAGTGATCAATACATTCTTCAAGAAAAAAGCCAAGCAAAAATGGACCTGGAAAAGTCCGAAAGGAACGACCAGCGAAATCGATTACATTTTGTCAAACAACAGATCGATTTTTACAGACTGCTCAGTCATCAACCGCTTCAACATTGGAAGTGACCATCGACTCCTACGAACTACCTTGAAAATCAATTTACAGAAAGAAAGAAGAAAACTAATATCCAACACAACAATGTCTATCGACTACCAGAGACTCCAGACACGGAAAAACGAATTTCGGCTTGAATTATCAAATCGTTTCGATATACTTAAGCAACTAGACGAAACCAACTTATCAAACATTAAGGAACACATAACTGAAACATTGTTAACAACAGCCAAAGAAATTGGTGGAATGAAGAAATACAAGCAAAGCAACAAAATATCAGAAGAAACGAGACAACTAATACGTAAACGAAGAGAATGGAAGCACAACCAATCACCACGAAACCGAATTGAATATACAGAATTATGTAAAACCATAAGGAAACGAGTGAAGGAAGAGATTCGACAACACAACTGCCAACTCATACAAACAACAATTGAGAAAAACAAAAGTATTAAGAAAACAAAACAACAATTAATCACAGGTAAGAAGCGTTTACTAAGAATCAAAAAAGAAGACGGTTCAACAACATCAAACCAACAAGAAATGATAGAACATATCAAAGAATTTTATTCAACGTTATATGCCGATGACATCGAACAAACCACAACTGACTCTACAGAAAAAAACGACGTCCCTGACGTGCTTCCAGCTGAAGTACAACAAGCAATACGAAGCCTCCAAAATGGAAAAGCAGCTGGACCAGATGGAATAACAGGAGAACTTCTCAAATCATGCGGCGACGAAACCTATAGAACACTAGCTGATTTATTCACTCGTTGCCTAAAGCAAAGAAGTATACCGACATCATGGAAAAATGCTAAGGTCATTATCCTTCACAAGAAAGGAGACCAAGAAGATTTGAAAAACTATAGACCAATTAGTTTACTCTCGATCATCTACAAATTACTTACAAAAATCATCACCAAAAGACTTGAAACAACGCTCGATTATGCTCAACCAACAGAACAAGCGGGATTCAGAAATGGATACAGTACTGTAGACAACATACAAGTCGTACAACAAGTTATTGAACGATGTGGTGAGTATGAAATACCATTATGTCTTGCCTTTATAGATTTTGAAAAAGCTTTCGATTCAATCAAGTTGACAACGATATTCGAAGCACTACGAAGACAAGGTATTGAAGAACCATATATCAGTCTGCTAGAAGAAATCTACACGAATGCAACAGCCACTTTACATATAAATGATAATACTGTTACAATCGACGTAAAAAAAGGCGTGAGACAAGGCGATACCATCTCACCTAAACTATTCTCAGCCGGACTAGAAGAAATATTCAAGAGACTCGACTGGTCAGAAACAGGGATAAAAGTAAATGGGAAATATCTCAGCCACTTACGATTTGCCGACGATATTGTCATATTCTTCGACAGTGCGGAGAACCTCCAAACTCAAATACAAGAACTAAACGAAAGCAGCAAACTATCAGGTCTAAAGATGAACCTCAGCAAAACACAAGTTATGTTCAACAATTTCTCAATACCGCAACCAATAAAAATAGACGGCCAACAATTGGAACAAGTCAACAAATACATATACCTTGGTCGAGTAGTTACAATGAACGACGATATCATGACAGAAATTCTAAATCGAACGAAGCTAAGTTGGAAAGCATTCGGAAAAATGAACGCCATATTCAAAAGTAATATGCCGATCTGTCTAAAAAGAAAAATTTTCGACCAATGCGTATTACTAGTACTAACGTACGGATGTGAAACATGGACACTAAATACAAAAGCAATCCAGAAACTGAAAGTAACGCAAAGAAGCATGGAAAGACAAATACTCAATATATCCCGTCGTGACAAGAAGAAAAACACATGGGTCCGACAACAAACTAAAATATGCGATGTTATGAGACGAGTCGCCTCACGTAAATGGCAGTGGGCAGGACACATCGCCAGCAGATCAGATCAACGCTGGACAACAGAAATCTTAAATTGGATACCTAGAGACCGTAAAAGACCTAGGAAACGTCCTAAGAAACGATGGATTGACGACATAATCAAATACAAAGGTATCAAATGGCAACAACTAGCGATCTGTCGAAACGATTGGAAGAAAGCTGAAGAGGCCTTCATCCTGCAGTGGATCGATACAGACTGATGATGATGATGATGATGATGTATATATTTATATATTTATAATAATTTTAAAAAATTCATCATATTATTATGAAAGAGAGTTGAAAAAAAAGCACGATAAATAATTGTCAAAAATAATATGATAACTATTAATTACATATATGAATAATAATATCATCTATAATATAATATAATTGGCATAAAATAATGTAGAATTGATAGGGAATGTTCGACTGATATAAACAGTATGAGATTGAAATAATAAATTAAATTAATGATCATATGAAAAAAAAGGAAGCGAAAATTCCTCTGTATAAGTTATTTGTTAAATAGTAAATAAACGTTTTCTATCAATCGTTTAGTTTTAATTATAGAAAATATTGAATAAAGATAAATGTAGTAACGATGAGCTCACTTTTCGTCGATCATTGATTATATCCTCAAATTTCGAAAAAATTTTAATTAATTTAAAAAAAACATCGAAATTTGCATGACTTTCATCAATGATGGATAAAACAGTTAAACTTCCAATATTTTTGCTAATTTATTATTCATATATCATTCAAATTTTTATTTGTTATTTAATAATAATTTTTTTTTTATCTTGTGACAAACTTATTAAATTTCAATCATTTAAAAATTTAGTTCATATTCTTGCTGAGCTCTATCATTCATTATAGAGATAGAGATTATATTTACCTCTATGAATGTGCACTTTGCATTTGTTACTTATGTATAAATCAAAGATCGACGAATCGACTCACCTTCGTCTCGTAACAAAGCGAAACAAGAATGAGATTATCATATTTGACAAATCGTCTCATATCCTTAAAAATTATCTATATTGTCTTATAAAATATTGCTCGATAACTTTATTCAAATCCATAAACTCTAGTTAACCTCGAATACCATTTTAGTGTTGGTAGTGTGATGATCAACTTAAAATCTATCCAATTGAATCCATCGAAAGTAAACAATACATTAACTATTAATTTAGTAACCAAAAAAACAAACAAACAAATCAATGATAGTTATTCATTCTGAGGTCATTGTAGATTTTTTCGATTTTGTTTTATAAATCTGTTTAATTATATTAAAATTAACTTTATTTTATCTTATCCAGTAGAATAAATAGTTATGGGAATATTTATTGAAATAAGATCGATTAAAAATGATCTCTTTTGTAGAACCGACGTAGTTTTTTGAAGATAATAGTGAGTAAGTTCTTTCTCAGAGTTCGTCACTAACAGGAAAACGAACTGTAGAAGATGAATGAGTGGAATGGATTAATGAATATTCGATATTGTATACCTTTTTTATTGTTGCGAAAAGAAATATTTGTTTTCAAAACAAATAATATGATCGATAGCTATAGATTGATTTCCTATAGTACTCATTTAATCCATTTAATTCTATCTTATTTTATTGAAGTATGTTATAGGACATTTTAAACCTTATGTTCTATATATAATGGATATGTTCAACAGACTTCTTTGACAGTTAATTCAAAGCATTAAATAATAAAAATAAAAATGTACAAAAAAAAAAATTTCTCTTCGAATTCGAAAACTAAATAAGATAAATCGTTTGTCTAATAATTGATCATCTCGAAAAACTAACTATAATCACTGAGAGACTTTTCATTTTATTGTTGTTTTTTGTATTAGTATAGTTCGGATAAATAAAACATAGAATGTCAACATTTTCTTCGCAAATATATTGTACTAACAAGCTTTTTCTATTATATGATTGACGATAGGAGCATTTTACGAAAATGATCGGCGAGACAATGGTTAAACGATTTTTGGTCAAATTCGAGCTTGTCAGATTAAGATCTGTAAAAGATACAGAGAATGACAATGAGAATAATTGACTTATGAGAAATAGAACTTTCTGTATCTATGATTGAATTGTTTAAATAATAATAAATGAAAATATATAATATTGTCCAATTTAATAGTATTATTGATTATTTATAATAAAATAAATATTTATGTTTTTTATATCTATTAACCCTTTCAGGACCGACTTTTTTTTTCTATCGAAAATTGCTTCTTTTCATCAGTTTATAGAATTTGACTCAAAATCTTTCCATGAAAAGTTAATAGTATTCAAAAAAAGAATTTTTCTCGTCTATTACGCAAAAAGCCAGTTTGCAAGTAAGAGCATTCGATGTTTGATCGAACTTGCACTTCTTTTGTGCTACAGTAAGCACATCTCTTCCGTGTTCCTTTGATCGGCAAATGCATTCCACCATCTAACTGATCAGCAGATTTTGGTGATGCTAATTTACGCTTCAAGTCTGAAGGAGATCTTCCAAGATATATTCGTTCAGCACCAGAACACAGAGACTTAGCCACGGAAACCAAATAGTTCAAGTATGATAACTCATTCTGAACTAATTGGTTGTAGCAGATATGTGAGAGTGTCGGTGCCGATGTGAGTGTCACTTTCCAGTAAGACTATCAACTAATCCACACCCTTCTTTTCAGGAACACCTATATATATATATTATATATACATGAGCAGCAGAGAGTGAGAATCGTATCGAACATTCTCGTAAAACAACATGTCAGAGGAAGAGGGGAATACTATGACATCATTGTACAATCACAGAAAGAAAAGCGAATGTCTGAGAGAATATATACAGCATCAAGAAAAGATATGTATAATATGACAGTTGGAGCACTCCATGACCTTGGTGTATAAGAAGTTTTAACACTGGAGTGCAAATGAAATATATTCCCTGTCAGGTAAATAGGTGGTACAACCCTTGTACCACGGTCCTGAAAGGGTTAAACAATTCAAAACATTTGATTTATTATTAATCGAATGATTTAAATTAATTACTAAATATATATAGTTTTCTTATTATTTCTTCGAAATATTTATCAGAGAAATTTTCACTTTTTTTCTTCGATTAAAATTTAACTAGGAAAAACTTGAAGAATCTATTTGTATTTAATGTTATTATTCGAAGGTTGATAATTAAGATAAATAAAATATTTCAATTCGACAAATGATAACTAAAAACGACAATAAATATGAGATTAATTGAGAAATACCATTTTTCTATAATTAAATAATTATTTTAGTTTGGAACATTTTCCTTTCTTTTTTTCAGACATTAAATAACAATAATAGGAAAATTGTTAATATAATAGACAATTGTTTCAAAATGTTCTAGTAAAGAACATTAACAAAAATATCTTATAATAGTACTGTGTAATCTCTTGTTTTTATTCTTCCATGATAATATTACACTGATCGACCTTTCTCTCTATTTACTTTTGTTCTTCTGTCATTAAACACAAGACACATTTATAATATAGAAAATGAAAGATGAAAGACAAAATCAAAATTAATTTCGTCTTTACAGAATCTGTTAACTAAAAAAAAACAAAAAACAAAAAAAAAAAATATTCTCTCGCTGAATTACTCATAAAGTTACAAATAGAAATACAAAAAAGAAAAAAAAGAAAAAAATTTATTTTAATTCTTCTTTAATCTGTTGAACAAGTGTTTTAACTTTATCTCGACATTTACATAATTCTTTTTCAACAATTGGATGTTCAGGATTAGCTAAATCAGTAAGATACCAGGGAACAATTGATATAAGAAAATCGGACATTTTTTGTAAAAGTGAAAAATTATGAATTGTTCGTGGAGTTGGAATATTATGTTCTTCAAGTTGATCATAAAGATAACTTTTTAATTGATCACTATAAATAATTGGTTTATATGAACGAAAATATTCTTCAGATATTGGATATGAACCAGCCCATTCCCAATCAATAATACCTTTTATTTTATTATCATCAGATACAATTAAATTTTGAACACCAAGATCATTATGTGTAAAGACATTTGGAATATCATCAAATGATGGAAGATCGAATTTTTGAAATTCTTTTATTGATTTCATAAGATCATCACGAATTGGTTCAAATATTGATTCATTAGTTAGTGTTGATATTTGACATTTCAAACGATCATTATAAAAATCTTTATAATTATTCCATGGACCCATTTTACTTATATCAGAACCTATTTCACCGTTTATTTTATAATTTCCAATTTGATTTGAACGTGGAATACTATTATGAAATTGCGCTACATATTCAACAAGTTCATTTATTATTGATTTTTGTTGGTCAATTGATAAATTTGGCCAAATATCATTTGTTTTTGATGAACTTCTTAATGGTTTCCCATTAGAACGTGTCATTACAATCCATTCAACTTCAAATTCATTCTTATTATCTGATGAATAAGCAACAACTTTTGGAAGAGGAATTTGTGTATATTTATGAACTATATTAATAGCAGCAACTTCGGATTCAGTTTTTATTTTTGGACAAGATCGACCACCAATTTTGAGAACATATTTATCTGGATCATTTTCACATTCAACAAAGAAAATAAGATTATTTAAACCACCTTCACCAGATTCAAACCAGCTGACTTTTTTATTTAAATAACGTTGAAAAAGCTTTTCACCTTGTTCAGCTGTAAATGACATTCCAAACGTTGGACCATTTCGTTCTAATTCTTTTGGACATGATGACATTTTTTATTGAAAAACAAATTTTTCATCATACATATATATACATTTTTTTTTATTTTTTTAAATTTTTTTTTTTTTTTTTTTTTTTTTTTTTTTTCGTTCCTCCTATCCATATAATCCATATAAGAAAGACAGAATAGAAAAAGAGACACAATTGGTTTATTTGTCACCATTCAATATTTCTTTTATAATTGTAAGAAGAGAGATCAAATATAAATAGATGACATTACTCTATTGCGAACAATAATATAAAATCTCAATTGATTGTTATTAAAGATGAAAATATTGATTTTTCATTAAATATCAATTTGATTTAGATTATCGACAAATGAATTTCAACCATTCAATTAAATTTGTTTATTTCTTTGATAATCATCTTATTTAATCATGCAAATAAAACCTCATCTAAAAACATTTTTTTTCATAGTTACGAAATGTATCATGTAATCAATGACAAAAAAAAACGGAAGAATTTCTGTGTCTAATATTAAAATCATAAAACAAATGACGAATTCTTTTTCGAGATTTAATCGAAATAGAAAAACATGAAGTTATTTTTAACAATTTTAATTCAAGTTTGAATAAGATCAATTAATTACAAATTTTTTTTGAATGAAAATAAATGAAACTAAAATAAGTAATAAATTAAGATAAACATGTTCAAATATGCAGAATACTAGTTGTTTCATAGAATTTGTTTACGTAGCTCACTTATTTTTCAATCAATTAATTATATTTAATCATTAATGTCAATGTTGTTTTTGTTCAATTACTATATGTATGTCTAAGACAGAGATGTCCATCGCGGTTGAAAACTGACCGCTGCCGCGCCGCGACGATAAAAGAAAAAAGCTAACGCGCCGCTACCGTACCGCGGTGATAAAAACAGAAAACCTACCGCGCCGCTGCCGCGATGATTGTTAGAATAATGTTGTGAATTTTACGATCTGTGACTGTTCAGGATTAGAGCTGTTGTTACCAATCGATAAGATTCGTTGAATCTCATAGTTTTGCACTTGCAAACATTGAAATTCTGTTCGAATTCATGCATTTTTGCATTGTTCTCCAAAAAAACCTACCGCTACTGCGATGCTGCCGCGATAGTTAGTTAAAATAAATAAGGAAACCTCGGATTTAAATCCGAGAATTATGTGTACTTCAAAAAGTGAATTAGACAGATGAGTCATCCTAGAATGTGTTGACATCAAAATTATCCTCGCAAACCTTTTCTATAAACACATGAATTCTATTGGCTACTGCTCAACCAATAGAATTTAGAGCCGAATACAGCTCAAATTTGAACTTTTCGCATTGAATTATCCTAAGAAAGTCGTTTTTCCTATAACTTGATTTCTATTAGTTACTGTTCAACTAATAGGATTTCGAGGCAAATGGAGCTCAGATTCGAGTTCTCCACCCCAAAAAACCTCAAACTATCATCTCTGTGATCGAAAGACTGCTCTAATTGTGGACCAGTTAGAGCGTAGACACAAACAGAACTAATGCCTGCTTGATTATCTTTGCAATAGATGAGTTAGCCTTCTTGTTTCTTTATGTTTTATATACCATTTTGTAGCTCTTGAAATTCTCTATCGAGTGGTGTATAATAGTGGGGCTTTTAGTTGACTATGATAGGAAAAGTTGTTTACGAAAGCGGGAAAGGGTTGATCTTTTCATAGGGAGGGTATAGGGAAAAATGAGTATTTTTGCAATAACTCAGGAAGGGCTCGACTAATCCTTCTCATCTTCGAACTCGACCGAGATATTCTAAAGGCTGAACTGTGTAGAAAATTTCATCGCGATCTGACTCTCCTTTCAAAAGTTATCGTGTAAACGGTCGGACGGACGGGCGGATGGCCGGCGGACATACTGACCGATTCTAGAGTGTACTCACTTTTTGAGTACACCAAAACGACCGCTGCCGCGATAGTTATTTGAAAAAAAACAACCGCTACCGCGCCGCCACCGCCACAGAGGCAGCGGTCGCGCCGCGATGGACATCTCTGGTCTAAGATGAACTAAACCAAATCCATGTACATTCCGTATTTCAACTTATTACGTTCGTATTTCGCAATATTGTATAAGAAGAAATACGGCCGTTTACAGCAAAATATGAAGGAAGACAAAGATTGTATACAAACCGAGTAAGCGATCAAGTTTTCATTCATAAATGATCGTGATATAGTGTCATGTAATACGTCGAAATACGACAATATTATGGTCATTTGATGAGCTTGCTTGTTCGACATGGATGATACATGGTCGAATTTAATTAAGAAAATCTATTATTCAACTTTAGAGAACAATTTTTAATATTTTGATTAACATGGAAACCCTTGTAGTTCAGCAGAGAATTAATATATCTCCAGCTGATATACTAAAATAAAAATACTACGACAATTAATGTTTTCGTAAGAATATGAATAATAAATGTGGAAACCTCGGATTTAAATCCAAGTGTAATGTGTACTTCAAAAAGTAAAAACACAGAAGCAATTTCACTTTAAGTATCTTTGCAATAGGTGACGTTAGCTTTCTTATTTCTTAATGTTTTATATACGATTTTGTAGCTCGTGAAATTCTCTATCAAATGGTATATTATAGTTGAGGTTTTGTTTGATTATGGGAGAAAAAGTTTTTTTACGAAAATCGGGATAGATGGTCAAGATTTGCATAGAAAACCATAGGAAATTATAACACTTTTGTGATAACTCAGCAACTTCATGACGAATCATTCTCATCTTCGAATTCGACCGAGATATTGATGAGATAATTCTGTATGCAAAATTTCATCACAATTGGACTACTCTTGAAGAGTTATCGTGATAACGGCCGGACATACTGACTGATTCTATACTATACTCACTTTTTGAGTAAACAAAAAAAGAGTTTGCATTGAAAGCAAACACTTTTGTATTCATATTTTATAGAGCTTTTTGAAATCTAGTTTGATCGAAACGTTAAACATTGCTGTACTGTTCACAGAGATACGTTCCATGTAAGATTAGCATCTATCTAATATTTTTTTCGAACACATCTCGAAATGCATCAAATAGTACAATGATTTTTTTAGTATAAATATATATGTGTGCTAGAAAAGACTTTGAGCACGTAGTACAATAACATTGTGTAAAGGTCTATTTAATAAACTTTTTTGAAATATAAATTAAAAAATGGTATTACTAGAAGTAGCCTCGAGTGCTTCACAAATATTCTCAATGCTCTTGAAACTGTTCAGTTTTTCAATAAACATCATCTTGTAGGTCAACTCTAGGATTATGACACAGAAGAAGAATGTCGATAATATTTATACTAAAAAGGTTTCTATTCTTTGATAGAAATACATAAAATGTTATGCTTGGAAATGATGGCTCAAAATATTTTCATTGTAGTTCTTAATTTAAACGGATGACCAAATTGATTTTAGCTAGATGAAAAGTATCATTATAACTCATAATCACGAAAGTGCTGACACCTAAATCATTCGATGTGTGTACCTGTAGAACTTATCGTTTGAAAGGTGTCCTTGGTCGCCTATATAAACGTCATATAATTCATTGGACTTGCTGTATAATGGTAAACTAGAGTATGATCGGGACGAACATTGAACTGGTGAAATAAATCTATATGCTTGATAAGACCTACAAAATAACTTGTTTCGAATACTTTTTCAATTATATTCTTACCTGTTTTATTTAATTTTTTCCGACTAGGTTTTAGAAAATTATTGTGAGCCTGTTCAACTATGCCTAAATTAAGGTAAAAAGTATTAATTTTTCATTGGTAACTTTTGGATACATTTCCTGTATTATTACAGCCGACACAACTAAGATGCTTAATGTTATTATAGATCGTGTAAGGATAGGTTTAATTGATGCATTGAGTCCATCGCATCAGCCTTTACCATGACCATTGATCGTGTACATCCAGCATGCTTCAAATCTGAAGTCGTGTTTATGATGGATTAGGTTAAAAATATTGAAACTGTTCTTAAACTGTCTGGTTGCAGCGCCATTGCAAAAATAATAATACAAGGTTAGTCGAATATTTTTCCAACAAATAATCTTAAGTAATTTATTTTTCTCAGGAACGGGAAATTCTTTCTTATAAAATCGACGATTACACTTTGTACCATATGAACAAAAGCTGTATTATGAAACATGTAGACACTTATGGTCATAATATTCTTGTTAAGCAATTCATTCTTTTAATGAACAATAAATATAGTTATTTGTTAATGGTTCCCAAGATATCTTTGTATTTCTTGTTACTACATGATCGTTAAATTCTCTGCAAAGTCTAGTTGAGTAACAATATATGATGTTGCACTTGATTTTAATCAAAGACTTTTGATACACTCTGTTATGTTCTGTAGTAAAATTTCAATATAATAGAAGTACTGTCCATTGAACATTAGTTTAATTGAAGAGCGAAATAACTAAACGATAACTATGATAATGATCCATCTTGTCATTTTATGTTTTTCATTGAATCTCGAAGTTTTCTCAGTCATATTAATGTTAATAGTGTCTAAAAGAACATCTGACATATTTATCGTACTATACACTGTAAAAAAAGGGAATGCCTATATGAATTCTGGAAGGATATTCAAGGAATGTCCATATGAATTCAACAATGAATTTCCAGCTTTTTGAAAATAAGCAAATGATATTCTAGCTTCGGTTTAACATAGGAAATAAAACCGAAATTCTTAGAATTAGAAAATCCAGCATTTTCAAAATATTCGAAATTCGATGAATAAATCATAAGACTTATAAAATCCTTTAGCTTACTCAATATCGATTTTCTTCAAAATAGAATTTAAAAAAAAATTACAGTGTATATGTATCACATGGAATAGTAAAACAATTTTCGATGGAAATGCGCTATATGCAATTCGATTAATTAAATGTTTATCATTCACTATTTCAAAGCCACTAGTACGATGATGTAAATTACTTTTCAAAAATTTGTTTTAATTCTGAGTGGGAATCCACAGAAAATCATAAATGAACTTTTTATGCTGAACTTTAATAACAGATTCATATTTTTATGATAAGAACATAAAAATGCATGCAAGTGTTCAAAATTCGACCTAAAGAACATCGAAATAAATAAAATGATGATTTACGGATGCTAACAATAAGAGTTCAAATAATCAGCTGTTGAAATGGTTTGCATTCCGTAACTTCAATACACCGAATTATCATTGATACTCAATTAATAAATAGCATCCTTTTTATTTGTGATATTTTAGTAACACCATTTTGTAAATAAAATTCTTTTACTAAATTGATTGTGCTTTCAGTTAAAAGTCTATTAAAGTTAAAATAGTTACGAAATGCGAGTCAATTTATATTTTTTCAAATAATAACGCTTGATAGACCTGAAATTTAGTACACTCGAAGAATTATTGTACTATGTTGCGCTCCCAGCTATTCGATCAAATGGGATATTAAAAAACTTGTTCAAAATCACCAATTTTTTGAAATAAAGCTTTGAAACAGAA
The DNA here is from genome assembly GCA_905250075.1 of Rotaria sp. Silwood1. Taxonomy (NCBI): domain Eukaryota; kingdom Metazoa; phylum Rotifera; class Eurotatoria; order Philodinida; family Philodinidae; genus Rotaria; species Rotaria sp. Silwood1. The sequence continues at coordinate 148,216 of CAJNOP010000375.1, forward strand.
TAGTAACGTACTTGAATCCTTCATTAAAAGACTATAATTAATTGATTCATCTTTTGATTCTAAAAAGATACAATTAAATGTCTGCAGAATAAAAGAGATGAAATCAAATTTTTTCTTGAATGCACTGCAATTGACGATTATTTAGCAGGAATAGTTATCAGAAAAGAAGAATTAGAGGGTTTTTTTTATTATGTTTAGTTGGAATATTTAAAAATTCGAACATAATATGAAGATAGAGATTTTTCGTTAATATTCTTATTTTCTTCACAACCATTTTCATTATCAGTTTCTTCATGATCATTACTATCATTATCAATTGATTCTACTTCATCAACATTCATAGCCTCACTAGCATCAATTTTCTTATCATCATATTCAAAATCTTTTTTCGTCTTTATCCTAGTGAAAGTTCTCATCAAGGGAGCATAAGTACTCGCACAATTACTTGACAAAACTCATGTATAAGGATATTTTTTTTATACTCTAGTGAGTAGTTATATGAGTTGTTCGAAAAAAAATCACTCGCACACTAAATCATGTATATTCAATTTAATACTCATCGTCGTTTTCTTCAGTATAACCTAACCAAACAGTTATGCACTAGCATGTAAAAAATGAAATAAAGTTGTATAATTAAAAAATGTGCAAACTTCGGATTTAAATCCGAGAGTTATGTGTACTTCAAAAAATGAATGAGTCAGATGAGTCATCTTAGAATGTGTGGACATAAAAATTCTCCTGGTAAACCTTGCCTATCAACACTTGATTTCTATTGGCTACTACTCAACCAATAGGATTTCGGGGTGAATACAGCTTAGATTTGAACTCTTCATCTTGATTTACCCTAAGAAAGTCGTTTTTCCTATAACTTAATTTCTATTGGTTGCTGCTCAACCAATGAGATTTCGAGACGAATGGAGCACAGATTCGTGTTCTCCACCTCAGAAAACCTCGAACTATCATCTCTGTGATCGGAAGATAGAGCTCTATTTGCAGATTACATAAAGCATGGACGAAAAAAGAACCGAATTCTGTTTAATTATCTTTGCAATAGATGAGTTAGCTTTATTGCTTCCTTATGTTTCATATACCATTTTGTAGCTCTTGAAATTCTCTATCGAATGGTATATAATAGTTGGGATTTTAGTTGACTATGATAGGAAAAGTCTTTTACGAAAGTGGGGATGGGTCGATCTTTCCATAGGACAGCTATAGGAAAAGATGGGTATTTTTGCAATAACTCAGGAACGGCTCGGCCGATCCTTCTCATCTTCGAACTCGACCGAGATATTGTTAAGACTGAACTGTATAGAAAATTTCATCATGATCGGACTCTCCTTTCGAAATTTATCGTGTAAACGGCCGGCCGGACGGACATACTGACCGATTCTAGAGTGTAGTCACTTTTTGAGTATACAAAAAAGTGGTTATTAAATAGAAAATAGAAAAAATCTATTTTAATGACTTATCTTTGTTATCTTTCAAACTTTTCTGATGATTGATTGATACTGGCTTGATGAATCATTATTTCAAGCAAAAATAGAAGATGTAATGATTAAACTATAGTCATCAGCAAGATACTTCGGTGTTTATTTCGATCAAAAATTCGATTGGACAACTCACATCAAGCACGCGGAAATAAAAGTAGCACCAAGAATTAGTCTTCTTTGCTTTCTATCGAGGTCAACTCCAAGTTGAAATGATACCATAATGATAAACCTATATAAATCCTTAGTGTACCTCATTATTATATATCGATCAACTATTTGCTTAACAGCTGATGACAACATTCGGCAACGGTTACAAACTATCCCAAACAAAGCCTTAAGAGTAACACTTGAATTTTCTCTATACACATCGACAGACAACGTACACAAGATTAGTGGCATTCTCAGAATAATAAAAATGTGTCATACCACGACTTTGCAAATCAAATATAAGATCAGAAAATTACGACGACAAAATTTCAGACAAAACTCATCAAATATTCTAGCGAAAATCCAAATCAATAAATTCATTTAATCTAGCATTTATCCTTTTGTTTCTTCTTTCTCTTACAATGGAGATGTTTCAAGTAATAAACGAAAAACCTAAATTTACTTGCATCAAATGGACGCTCTCAGCGCCAAACTAACAGGGTTAAAATATTAGCGGGCCTTGGCTTGTCTACAGGAAGATAATCGATTTTTATGATACTAGCAATCTGAGTATATATAGAAAAATTATGATTATTTGCATTAGTTTTTTGTGCATTCATTTGAATATTTCAGTAGTAGGTTATTAGAATCTTTCTGAAATTAATCAATTACATTAAGATCACATTAATTTCAGTATCGTCTGAAGTTTAAGTAATACCAATATAAATAAAGATCAGTGGGCAGTTATCAGAATCTTAAACTTATAGATAGTTCTATGCTTTTTTCAATGCATAACAATGTATTATACAATATATTATTTTAGAAAATGTCCTACAAGTGCAGATGTATATCTTCAATCAGATGATAGTAACATAGAGCTTTTTCGCACCAGGCACATTTTAATAGTGTTCGTTCGCTACAATTGTTAATTGAACAATACAGATCATAGTACTTGAAGCAAACATCTTTTGGTTTTTCTATCTGTCCAATTGTTTCATTTGTTATTCAAGCTTGTATGAATCCATCCTTAATTAGATTTTTAAATAGTGGAGCCGATAATTGATTATGAATAACAGAATGTATGTTGATAAAATATTAACGATCACTTATAGTTATTTCTGTTCGATTAATATGAGTATAATGTTCGATTTTTTCTTGAATCAATCGCCATGAGCAAAATAAAGACAGATCCTGTGGTTGGATACAACCGGTAGATCCTTCAGGAAAAATCAATAATTCACTGTCTTGATGAGGAAATACTGTTCTAAATTTCGTTAGATCAGCTTGAGTTTTCCAAGCATCAAGAAAGAGAAGAAATTTTTTACCAACAAATGGACGCAAAACTTCATTTAAAAAAGCGTGATGGTTTTCGTCATTGCTTTTTCCTGATTTTGAAGCTCTTACTACAACATTTGGTGGTATTATTAAATTTTTTTGTACTCTTTTACCTAGAGTATTTTCTTTTTCTTGAAGTACAAGTAAAAACTTGTCTAATAAAAGGCCATTAGCTGATGTTACTGGTTGAATTGTATAACAATGTGTGACATTATATTTCTTTTTTGCAACTACTTCTGTTGTTCTTTCACCAGTAAAAGAAAGAGTTCTTGGCGGAATATACTCTTGTTGAAATGAACAGTGATCGCTATTTAAAATTTGATGAGATGGATACTTTGAAATGAAACTTCTTTTACTTTCAATCCAATTATGAGCATCTAAAAATATGCGTTTCTTGCATTAAGACATGTGGATTTAAGGACCAAATAAGTTTACGAACCATTTAGAGTGCAATTTTTTCTATTTGAGTTAGTTCGAGTAATAATTTTGTTGTATCTTCTGGATGATATTCTGTTTTCTTTTTTAAAAATGTTGTTAAATGATTTGCTTGCCTTGAAGGTATTCCAATTTAATTCTCTTGCTTTTTGAATTGCATATAATTCTAGATCAGCATCATGAACGGATTCTTTTTCAACTGTTCTTTTCAAATAGAACTCATTAATCATAAATTCTTTAATTTGATTTAATTTTTCTAATCTTGTGCCGTTGTTTTCGATGTATTGTCTGAATCTTGTAATATAATACATGTATTTGACCTTTTTAAATCTATGTGAAATTGTTGCAAGTCCAGCATTTGGATGTTGGTCAACCCATTCGACTATTTTTTCCATTTCTTCTAATGTAAAATGATCATTTATATCAGAATGCTCATTGTCATTATAATCATTAATGTCATCATTGCTCTGTTCTTCATCAGTTAGTTCATCATATTCATCGTCGAGTTCGAGAGTGTCATATGTATACAGTTCAGTGAAGTAGCTGACATTTATAGATTTTAAAACTTCGAATAATCGTTCGGCAGTCAAAATTTCATCAGCAGTTGTTGAAGAATTTTCGGAACCATATTCAGTTTGAGTCAAGTAGTGAAGATGTTTAATAATATTTAATACATTCATGTTTTAATATAGTTAAATAAACTTTTTTACACGTTAGATATAGCAGTGAACAAAACAAGAATAATTATGACGCAATAGTTATATTTCTTTGTGATATCTTAACACCAATTGAAAAGTGATTATCAGTTTGAATACCAAGTGATGCATCAATACACTTTAAATTCAAATATCAAATATACAGGTCATGCTTCAAGCATATAACGTTTTTTTCTTTTATCTCGATAATACCTCAGCTTCAGAAGACATTGCAATTAATGTGATCTTAATGTAATTGATTAATTTCAGAAAGATTCTTATAACCTACTACTGAAATATTCAAATGAATGCACAAAAGACTAATGCAAATAATCATAATGTTTCTATATATACTCAGATTGCTAGTATCATAAAAATCGATTATCTCCCTGTAGACAAACCAAGGGTCGCTAATATCTTAACATTGTAAGATCTAAACTATCTGTTCCCAAGATCTAACTACAGATCTTGTTATAAGATAATACAATTAACTTGTACGTAATTTTTCAAGATCTACTAACATTTCTGTACCTTGGATCTTGGCGAAGATCTTGCTTACAAGATGTTTCACTAGGGAAATGGCAACATGAAACCGTTGGACACAGAATCACATTTTTTGTTCCAAAAAATACATTTTTACTATTCCTATGGTAGAGCAACAAAAACTATGTAGTAAACAATATTTTTGCTATCTGGTTTCTAGACGCCGATCGGAAAGGATTAAACTTTTTAAAATGTGAAGATAAGTCGTTCTGAATAATCCATGTATTGTATGGTAATGTTTTTTTTTATGTCGTTTCGTAAATTGTTGGATGATCTGTAAATCGTTAATTGATCTCGGGTATGAATGTAAAAATATTGGACTTGAAATGATTGACACTAAACTTTTGTTTAATGTCGTCTGTATCTTTTGTTTCACAGAGTTCAAACGTTTGAATTTTTTGTGGTTTGTGTGGATAGGTGTAGATCTGGTTGTAAATGTCCTACTCTAGTTCCCAACTTTGACACCCATACCCACACACTCACACCCAGTTGTATCTCTTTTAAGTTTCTATTTAGTGTGTAGAATTTTGAAATCTGTTCATCGTAATTGAGAAGAATTAAACAATGTGTTTGAGACTAGCGTGAGAAAAATAAGAAAAATTTCTATCGTATATTGTATAATTGTATCTTCAAGTTTAGTAATAACTGTCAGTAAGTCTATTCTGTTCCCTCAAAAATCTTCGGAGCAAATAATTCTGTTTTGTTCTGGTCTGCTTTTCTTACTGATCTGTCGAGAACAAACCGAAAAACAAGTAATCTGATAGCAGCTTTGATTGAAATTGGAATTAACCTTTGTTGATTTAGAACTATTTTGTCTATAAATAATACTACTATTCGAATAAAAAAGTGCTTTTGCATTTATAAGTTTGTTAAATTATGATTACCAAACTTTAAAGTTTGAAATATGATGTTATTATAATTGATTGATTTCTTTTATTTGAAAAAAGAATGAAAGTTCTCGTAAGAAATAATTATAGAACTTTTTTTTGTTCTATATAATGCAAGTCTACTCTTTTTTTTTATTTCAATTCAAACGAAATATAAAAAGAAGAATAATAGTTGCGAACATTATTATGATAAAGTAGTGTTAACATTGTTGTGAATAGAAAAGTGTGTATTTGATGCCTCTCATTTTCTATGACTAATTATGATAAAATAAATATAGAAAAGAGAATAGCTTATCATTTTAAAATGTACCTGTTCAACTCAATTGAGTCAGTAAATGAAACATGTTTTTATGAGATAAATTTGTCCTTAATGATCTATACGATTAGCATAGAGATAAAAAGAGAGCAAATGTCAATGATTTGTATGCTTGATTTATTTAAATAAGAGAAAATGCGTAAAATCAACGTAGCACAAAAAAAAACGAATAATTATTGATACATTGATCAATGTTTTACATAATATAATGAAGATAGACTTTTCTTACATAAATAAAATTTAAATGTAATAAGAATAAATATTGTTTAGATGGATAATAAATTGTCCATATAAGATATAATAAAACGTGATCATATTCAAATAAATGAACTCTATAAGATATTTATATTGTTATTTCGAATTGATTAAAAATAAAATAAATAAATTAGCAAAAGAATTATTTAATGTGTCAAGGTAATATTGATGATGAACAACATTGGTCAAATATGTTTCAACAAGAATTAATTCGACATCTTACCGTTGAAGAACTTGTTCTTTATCAATTATTTGAAAAATATCTTGATTTATAAGGAAACAATATAATTGATCAATGTAAATATGAACATCAATATGTTAGTCATTGCCTTTTTAGTTTTTATTTATTTTAATTTGAGAATTTCTAGATGAAAAAACAATTATTTCTACTTGAAACAACTCCTATAACTGATACAAAATATTGTTTAACATTTTATCGACTTATAAAAAGTTTCAATGAACACATTAAAAGGTTTTTGAAAAACAAAAAATACTTATTTTCTATTAGAATTTATTTAATATTTATTTTAAATAAATTTAGTGAAGAAAATAAATGTTTATCAAAATTGGAGAATGTAATAACATATGATTTAAATGTCTTATTAGCTAATACATTTCTACAAACAAAAATGTCTATTTATATTAAGTATTCGAATATTTATTATCTTTTATTATTTAATAATTATTTATTTTAATTGAATTTATCCAAGTTCATCAATAAATTTCCGATTGTAAACGATAGCTAATCGAAATAGAATCTTCTATCAACCATTTCATATCGAACATATTTAGTTTTATTTATTAAATAAATAAATAAATAAATAAATAAATAAATAAATAATCTAAAATGATTCAATAAAAAAATCTTTCACTGTAAACTATGAAATAATTATCAAAATTTATTAGATTTTAAAGTATTTATCAATTATAAATGAAAGATAGTTAATCTATGTTATATCATATTAAATAATATGTTAAATATTCATATCTATTTTAATTATTTATAAGTTTAAATTGAAATTTTTTATAATCATTATTTAATAGATGTATTTTTGTTGTTGAATGAGAATATATATATATATATATTTATTTAAAATCTAATACTTTTTATCAATTATTCTCAAATACATATAATGGTACATCAATTTTTTTAAAATAACTTGTTTATATATTTAGTTAATTAGCATTTCTAATCAAATTTTTCAGATAATTAATATTATTAATTTATTGTTAATTGATTTTTTTTTCCAATTAACTGTTGATATTTTTTGTTTAAATCAACAATTTTAATCTAACATAGAAATATATATAGGTCATATTATTTTTATTTCAATTTGAAAATTGTCAATATATACTGAAAAATAATTTATAAATTTATATATAACGTTAATATAATATAAGTGAACAATAATGTTAATATATAAGAGATGAATATTGTTCAATATTTTATTTAAAATTTAAAAACAATTAAATTTGTTGTTGTTGTTGTTGTTGTCTATGAAAAAATGAATGTTTATCTAAATGAGAAGTAGAATTAGTGTTTGATGAAAATTTCGATAATTTTCGATGATTTTTTTCTCTTTGTTTTAATATTGGAATAGCAAATAGAATAACTCCACTTAATACAACAAATCCACCAAACATAAAATAAGGCCAAAGAAATGGTCGACGATGTTTTTCAAATGCATCACGCATAGCACCTAGTCAATGAAGAATATACAGGGTGGCACAAAACTAACATGACAAAATAATTTTTTCGATTTTTTTCTTTTTTCAACATAGTAAGTTAGATCTCATATTTATCCTACATATACAAGGTGACATTAGTAATTTGTTTAAAAGCGTGTAAATATAGTGTGGCCAAAAGTAAAAAAACAAACTCTGAGTTGTAACAAAACGTTTATTAAAAGAATAGAAGAAGAAAATGACACATACAATAATATGTATTTGTCAAATGTTTTTAATAGCGAACCTTTTCACAAAAATTGCTCAATGTGATCATTCTCTAAATCTTTACAAAGTTGCAATCACTCAGCTACTGATTGACAAATTCGTCAAGATAATTCTATGAACAAGGTTCGTATTATGTATACGCTTGTTGGATCAGTTCCAACAGCTAGATACTGATCATATACTACATCCTTGAATTATGTCATCTAGTATATCTAGGATAAATATGAGATCTAACTTAGGATGTTTAAAAAAGAAATCGAAAAAATTATTTGTCATGCTACTTTTGTGTCATCCTGTATATATATATATATATTTATTGAATTAATTTAATAAATGTCAATGTCTTACCAGCAGCTGGAGTACCAATAGCAGTAGCAATACCTTGAAATAGTAGAATAATACCCATTCCATTTGATAATTTATCTATTCCAACAAGATCAACAGTTATTATTGATGTTAAACCAACATATCCACCTGAGAAGAAACCGAAAAATGATGCATAAATCAAATGAGGAAGAATATGAGAGCCACTATATGGAGCAATTATTGTAGATAGACCAGCTATGATTAATGTTGAATTGTATAATATAAGACGATTAACCTGACAATATTTATTTATTTTTTTTTTAATAAAAAAAATAGTGTAAATTATTTTTCTAAATCATACCGATTTAAGATCTGCTATATATCCAATAATAACATGACCGAAACAAGTAGAAAAACCGATTGCCATAATGACAAACTTTCGATGATTTTCTTCAACATGTGAATCTTTAGCAAGATCATGTGCAAAATTATATGGAACAAAAAATCCAAGACTTGATAAAAAATTTGATATTGTAAAAAGAGTAAATGAAGCATTTTTCAAAAGATTTAAATTAATTTGTTCTAAAAGTGAATCAATTATTGATTCACTTAATTGTTCACATTGATTATTTATTATAATTGAATCTTTATCATTAATTGTTGTTGTTGTTGTTGTTGTTGTTGTTGGTCTTGATTGAACTGTTTTATCATTGGAATAATAATCATCAATGAATTTATTTGGTAAAGATATCCGACTAAGACTACCTTGATACAATGAACGATTTTGAATTGTTAATAAGGAATGACGGTATGATGGTGATGATAAATGTGTTAAAGATTTCCAAGGATGTTCACTTTTATTTATCGAAATATTATTTAAACCAATATAAGGAACATTTTGAAATGATACTATTGTGTTACGTCTATGATCAATATATGATGCATCTTCATTAACAACATTTTCTCGACATGTTTTTACAAAAGGTACACTAAACAACATCAATATTTTCAATTTAGAATTATTTAAATAAATCATTTACTCAGAAATAATCACTAGACTGGCTATTTTTCTAAAAACCAAAAAATCTTTTTCTTTTTCTGTTTTTTTTTATAAGAGATTGATCGAGTTAGCAGATAAAAGGTTAGATTTGAATAACAATTTCATCTTATTTACAAATATATATTCGATATTGAGTAAGAAACATTGATTTTTAGATATATAAAATTTGAAAAAAAGATAAGTTTTGATCAGTTTTAAAAATAGAAAAATATCGTCGAAAATATAAGAAATATTTCTTAAAATCGATGGAAAGAAAAAACCAATTTATATTTATTCGAATTAATCATTTAATAGACAAGTCATATAAACAAACTTTTATTTAATTCTCTTTATTTTATTAAAGGATATTGTTTATTTATTAATTGAGTTCTACGTATATATAAATAGGTATCTATTCAAACAAATCATCATGACAAATCGTTTTATCTAAAGAAAAATCATTGACAGATTTATAATTGATTATAATTAATAGGAAGAATTTAAATATTTAGTTTCTTTTTCATCGTTACTTATCGATTTTAATATCTAATTAACTTTATTTTATTTGTCTTAAACATATGTCTAACATAATCTATCATTATTTATCCATATTGAGAATATTAAATTGTCATCGAAACATTCATTCATTTTAATCATAGATTAAAACAAACGTCTATTTAATATGTATACAAGTGAAGAGCACAGATATTGTATACTGTTCGATTCTGAAAAGAAAATCATTGCCATTTCGTTTAACGAAAGTTCATTTGAACAAATTTGATTAGATATTAAATAGAACTAGAAGGAAATTAACTTGAGAAATAAAATAGGTTAGTTTCATAATTTACACTTTATTAAAAAAAACATCTATATTTAGACTGAATATAGAATCATTTTTAACATATTATTATTTCTATAACTTAATGGAAACTTAGCCATTCGCCATAAACAATTCCACTCTTTTTCAGTTCATAGAGTATAGTTATATACGAAAAAAATCAAGCAATAAGCTTTTCCATATAAAAGAGCATATTATTTAACCAAGAAACAATTGAGCTAGTTGAATGAAAGTATTTATACCCTACGACAATCTAATAATATATAAATACCATCTATCTTCTCTTTTACAGGAATATATTCGGAAAACATTATTTTTATACATATTCAACATCACTCTATCAAATACAACTTAGGATATTTACTTTTTTCGATGTTTTGTCCGCTAACGGTATAATCAACGTGCTCTTTACTCATATGTATATATATATATATATCATGAAGAATAAGTTTATTCTTGCTTAAATAATAGTCATTTTGTTTAATCATTATAATATCTATCGAGAATAAATATTGAAAATCAATATTCAATCATATAGATAATAAATAATTCGATGAACAGAGAGAATATATTGATATAGGACAATTTAAGATTATTAATTTAAACTCTAATCTATATTAGAATAAATATACTCACTAGAGAAATAAAACACGTTTAATCAATACCGTAAATATTCATCATGTTAACATGAACAAATTTATATTGAATTCAAGAATTTATCATCTAAATATGATTTTATTTCTAATTAAAAATATTATTTTCAAGATCGAATCAATTCTTCAATATATATATATATATATGAGTAAAATAAATTAATTATCATATATGAATATAAAGAATTGTCAATAGGAGTCTTGTTTAGTTATAATAACAATATTGAATATGGAGAGAATATATAATAGATTTTCGTTTTCGATAATAAATTTAACTAATTATTTTATATTCAATATAAAGAATAATATTATATTATATAGTTGAATCTTTTTCTTTTTGTCAAACAAATGATAATAACAAAGTAAATGATATTATTTATTTCTATTAAACATGACAAGGAAGAGCAATATTTTTTTTTTTTTATTTCATTTTCAATATTATATTATATATATATATATATTCAAATAAACTTAATTTAATAATGAATAAGATTTAAAATATAATTTCGATATATTGATAGATAATATCAGTTTATTAAATAAATAATCTCATTTAAAATTTATTTATTTTTGATCAAATATTATTTTATTTAAATTTCTCCTTAAAAATTCCATCATATATAAATGTACCTTTTTTAACAGCTATTATTATTATTTATTCCTTAAGTAAATATAAATATTGTCAATGTTAATATAACATATATATTTTAAGTAGCTAAACAAGACAAAATAGAATTTTATCAAATAAATAATAGACTTTACTATATCGACTATTTTATTGGAAAAAATACATTTATTAACAAATAGAGTTAATATCTATTCTATTCTATTCTATTCTATTCTATTCTATTACTATTATATTCAAATGAATATTTAATAACTATTTTAATAATTATATTATATATGAAAATAAAAATAAATCTAATTAATTAACTATAGATAAATATATATAGAAATAATATATAAATAATATTTAATATAATATAGATTTTATTTAAATATATTTAAATAATTAACTTAAGATTATTTATCATAGTCGAATCGATTTCGAAAACAAACAACAACGACAACAACAAAACATCTAAACTATAAAATAAAACATTTTCAAACCTTTCATGTTGATTCATTTGTTCATTTGTTTGATTATTTCCATTATCAATATTATTTAATATATGTTTATTAGCTTCTTCTTTACTTTCGGATTGTAATTTATATCGTAAATGACGTTGTTCACTAGGTTCGATTGGTAGAGGAATCTATTTATAAATAATATATATATATATATATATATATGTTAAATAAAATAATCGAATATTACCATAAGAAGACCAAATAAAATACATGTAAATATAAGAATTGATTCAAATAAAAGAGCATATTTATAATCATTTGAAAAGAATCTATTCATTAACCAAGGTAGTATATATGGAAATGCAACTGTACCCAAACCTGATCCACAAACAGCTATACCCATTGCAAATGAACGTTTTTCTTCAAAATAATATCCAACTGAAACAATTGCTGGTAAATAAATAAGTCCACAACCAATACCTTAACATTTTAAACTTTTAATAAAATAAAATAGAAAAAACAAAAGTTAACTTCAATCATACCTCCAATTATACCAATGGTAAGATAATAATAATAAACATTTGACCACCATTGACTAAGAAAAAATCCAAGTGATGCTAGAATAGCACCAACTATTGTTACCTTTCGACATCCAAATGTATTTGTAAATACTGTTGATATAGGTGCTATTATTTAAATAAGATTATTATATATATATATATATATATGAATAAATTATATTTATTTTAACCTGAAGCTAAAGTAATGGATTCCAAAAAAGCAAATATAGCTGATACATAAGCACGACTAAACTGAAGATTTTTTAACATTGGTTCCAAATAAATATCACCCATTGAATATGTTATTCTAGATTTTAATTTATATTAATATTATTAAATAAACAAAGATAGATAGATAGATAGATATATTTAAATTAAATTATTTACCCGTCTATTATAAAATGAATAATGAATGATGATAAAACAATAATCCATCCCCAACCTCCATCAGGAACAATTGTTTCTATTATTGTAACATCATTTCTATTATTTCTATTTATCATATTTGAATTAATTATTTATATATTTATTCAAATTTAACTATTATTTATAGTTAAATATTAGTTCCAATAATATATATTTAATAAGCAAACGATAATTCAGATTTCACTAAATAAAATAAGTCTCTTTTCTTTTTCGAACATTATATCTATTAGAGAAGATAAATAACCATAATATGCTTGTTCTTTTATTTTTATTGAAAAAACAACAACAAAGATAACAATCCATCATCATATAAAACATCAATGAAAAAAAAGAACTAAAAACGAATGATTTATATCACTTTATTTAAATAGAACATAAATAACATTGACTATTTATTTCAACCAAAACAATATTGACACACACACACACACACATTTGACTTTTATTCATTATAAGACTTGTCTATGGAAAACTCTAATTAAGTTAATTTAAACAAATAAATATCATATAGATAATATTATACTCGAATGTTTGATCGAACCGTTTGACTTTATTGATCAAGATCAATTTTATAATTATAAAGAATAAAAAAAAACAAGAATAACGCAAATGTCCAGGTTCGTTTTTATGTTTTTTTTTGTATATCGTTATAATATAATTGCAATCTTTATGGACTATATATATGTCATTAACAATAAGATAAAAGATTTTTTGCCAAAAAAAAATATTATTATTGCCTATAAGAGAGTTCAATTTAATATTTATTTAAATTATTATTTAAAATGAACTAAATTGTTTTATTGATAATTAACATATTTAAAAAACAACAACAAAATAAATAATGAATAAAGAAGAATTATTTTTCGAAATTTGAATATTTATTTTAAAATTGATTTTTCTCAATATAGTTAATATTAAAATAAAATATTAAATTTTACTTTTAATTTGACAAATAAAATAATCGTTATTTTTAATAATTTATCCAATTTAACTCTAATGATGAGGATTTTCGAAAAACATAACATTAATTTATTTATCAATATTTTTATTTATTTATTCAATTATTATTCGAATATAAGATTGTTATTAAACATATTTTTAAAATTCTATTATTATTATATCATTAATTAATTCTGCTTTGTCAATTGTTGATTAATATGATCAGAATATTTTTTCGTTTTTTTTTTTTATTAATCTTCTATCTCATTGGTATATATATATATAGGAGATCTCTTTCTCTCGTTTTTCATTCTTTTCATAAATTAATTCATCTCAATACTTACTCAGCTAAAAACATTACTAAAATGTTTTGTTTTTTTCGCGCACGTTGAAGTACATAACACTATTACTAGGCATTTATATATAAATACTTTTTAACTTTTCTTTTTCGTTTTCGTTTTCGTTTGTTTTCTTTCATTTTATCTTAACTCATTTAATATTGTTCGCACTTCTTAGTGGTTGACCAGATTTAGTTTTTATTCTCTCTCTTAATGTTTTGTTTTTATCATTATCCTTTATTGATATAAATGACTTGTTTAAACATAATTTGTTTATTTATAATAATGAATAATGTTCAATAGTTTTTTATTTAAAATAATTAATTATTATTTAATATAAGTTAATTATTTATTCATTTTTGCTAAATAAATCAAATTGACTAAAAGACAAAAAAAATAATAAATTGAAAATATAAATCTATATGTTAGGAAGTAATAACCAATGATTAACAATCGATCACTTTTAAAATATTAAACGAACTGATTTACTTTCAACTTTTATACATATATATATATATATGAAAACAATCGATTATAAGACAATTTAAAAATAAAACAAACTAAACAAGGTTAATTATTGTCGATATTAATCATAGGGGTATAACTATATAAGTTTAACTAAGATTTATTTAAACACTTAACTATTGAATAAATATATTTATAATCGATTGTTAATAATATTTTCTAGATGATAAATCTCGAAATAATTCAATATTTAGAGTTTTTTTTTAAATAAACTAAACTAAAATAAAATAGATTATTTAATAATATAAATATTCTATTATAGTCGATCGATTGATAGGCACATTATATTAAACAAGAACAACAAGAAAAAAATATATGCAACAAATAAAACTAACTTTGAATAGAATTAAAATCCATATATATACATCTATCTATATTATTATGGTTGAAGAAAAATCTAAGATAAATATTTATCTGTATTATTCTATGATAGACATTGAATAGGATATGGTTGGTTATGGTGGATCTTGATCATCATGACAAGGTCAACGATAACCAACGAATTTTATCATTGAAATTTATCCTATTGAATAAGTTCTTGATAATTTATATTATTTACAATTAAAACTCTCATATTCTATTAAATGATATTCACCTATTGGTCAAACATTATCTCGAAGAAAATCTTGATCATCTATGATAGAATTATAAGAATTATTAATAGATTTTTAATAGAAATATCGAATTATATTATTGTCTATTGTTATATTATATGATATTTAATAAAGGCAAAATATCAGTTAATATTATATTTGAATATAATCGATGATAACGAATAATATGATAGATTTTATTAGATTTTAACTATTGATTAACTGATTGAACTTCAAGTTGAAATATAAGTGAATAAATATCTCTATATATATACATATCAACAAATATCGAATAAAACGATGAAATTAATTATATTGCATGATTTTAAATATAAAAAAACTAATCTTCTCTTATGTTAATATATATGATAACAGACCAATTTGGATAACAAATGTTTACCTTGAGAAATAAATTCAAGTTTAATATAACCATATATTATCAATTCGATAAATATTATCTATTGATCATTTATAAACTGATATAGATATAATTCGTTGATTAGCAATAAACTGTTAAATGAGCTCTATTTCCCATCCCGTGCTCAGTCCGATGCAAAAAATTCTTTTTGCCAGAATTTAACTTCTTGAAGGTACTGTGTGGAAAGTTCGGGCATTAACTCCTCTAGTTATGTGTTAAGACCATTTTAATTAGCCCAGTTGAATGAATCCGACAATGAATGCGATCGAATCTGATAGAATCCGATCAACCGACAAAGCCCGATCGGAATCCGGATTGCGGACCCACTAACGGATCCCTAATGTTGGAATCCGGCGAGCATTCGACCAAATCCAACAGTTGAATTCGATAGGAATTTTAGTAAGCATATTCCAACGAGATTCCTGTAGGATTCTATCGGATTTCGATCGGATGCCAACATGGGATCCGTTAGTGAGTCCGCAACCAGGACTTCGACGGAATCTAGTGGGATCCGACAGAATCCGGAGAGGATCCGATGAGATTCACTGTCAGATTGTTCGTCCTGGGAGCATATGCACTTTTTATTGAGTAGATTTATTTAACATAGTTTATGAAACACTGAAGTTTCAGATTTTTTTCTAGAATACCCAGGAAACGTAAAAAATTAGAGGAAGCAATAAGTTCTTATTGCTTCTAATAATTTTTTTTAGGGGTAGCAATTGCTAACCATTGCATTGCTGGCACGCCGCCTATGATTACTATCACCAATATTGTCACCTATAAAAATGAATCATTGAAATATATATTAGGATTTGGAAAGACATACCAGGTTTAGCACGTGTTGCTATTTTTTTTTGTATTTCGTCGTCGTGATTTAATACACTCAAGCATTGGTTCCCAAACAGTCATCGTCAGATGATATACCATAAGACTCAACCTTATTTAAGAAATTTGAGGCTGCTTATTATTTTTTTCAAACGTTGCTGTCGTAGTCAGCTTGCTCGACTAGTACATGGTATTTGAGAGTTAAACATCTAAAAAAATAAAATATTTAGATGAGATAAATGAAATATATATGTTATGACCTAAATTAGAATTCAGCCTAATTAAGACTTCGTCCAGACGAAATTACAATGCTAATTTGGACTAGACGAAATTAAAATAATTTCTCAATGAATGAGAAAAGGTAAAGGAAGGCATGATTAAAGTACCAACAACTACTTTATTTTACAAATTTTTTAACAAATATTATATAAATCTTAAGTTTATTCAAGTTCATATTACGTAGAGCAGAAACAACTCGTACGATTTTAGTTATTTTATGGAAATCATCAATAGCTCCTCTGTAAACACTACTCAAAATAGCATTGGTTTTGAGACGTTGATTAATATTCTTGATAGCCGCTCTTGTAGTACTGACATTAAACGTAATAATTCAATTTCATTTATCTTATTATGATTGTAGTTGTGAAGCCAAAATCTGATGTATTTATATTTCTTTTTTGTATAATAATAAATTTAATTTTGTTTATTTAATAGAAAAATATACACCTGAATAAAAAAAAGTTCGATTAACCACGATTAATTCCGATTAATCACGATCAATTCCGATTAATCAAACTGATTTTCCCCGATATAACGATTAATCGATTCTCTTGTATATATCGTGATAAAATCTTATTTTATCGCCGATTTCTTAAGCAAATACGATTAATCACGATTTTACGCCTGTTTTTTCCGATGATCGGCAAAATTGCCCCGATTTTCACGACATGGGTGACTAAATATCATACATTATATAATATAATATAATCGAGAAAAACTTTATTAAAAAATCTTCTCAATTGACTTAATTCATTTTCGTTTCGATCGAATATTTTCGAAATTTTTATTTATTTATTGCTTTCGATAGATTTCAAAGTATTATCTATCGAATGAACTGTTTTTCAAGTATTCATATGGAACTTTTAACAATCGAAAAACGATTCGAAAATTTTACTGTAAAAACATCGAAATTTTCACATTGTTTCTCGGATTTTCAGAATGAGATCTTTATAATTGTCTATGATTATCAACCAAACTGTATCGAATAGAGCGAAAAATTTTTTCTTTTAATCATACGATAATATAAAAAGGTTATTATATCATATAATATATTTAAAATCTCTATAATATAATATATGAAAATAGTTCGACATAAAATATTCTAATAGATTGAACGTTTTTTTAAATAAATGATAGAAAATCAATATAATTGTTTGATATGTCTCTATCCCCAACAATAAATATATATTTTTATTTTTAATACTAAGATTTTATGCATTTTTCTTCATTCAATTAAATTCATAGAAAAATATTTCCAAAAACAAAAAGACAAAAAAAAATCAAAAATGTAAAATTATCTATATTTGTGTTTAGTAAAAGAGTCTCATTGGTTTTTTTTCCTTACTTTTTAGATTTTTCTTCAATAATTTCGACAAAAAAAAGGTAATTAATGATTGAAAACATATATTGATATTAAAATCGAATTGAATATCAATTAAAAGCTAAACTGAATATAATATATATCGATGAAAGATATTTTACCATCAAAAAGCACTTGAGGAAAAGCAACTACGGGAGAAAGTTTTCAAAAAGTATTAAGGAGAACACAGAGATCGTCGTGTAGAAATAAATTTTACATCGATATATATTATATTTAATTCGATTTTAATATCAATATATGTTTTCAATCATTAATTACCTTTTTTTTGTCGAAATTATTGAAGAAAAATCTAAAAATTAAGGAAAAAAAACCAATGAGACTCTTTTACTAAACACAAATATAGATAATTTTACATTTTTGATTTTTTTTTGTTTTTTTGTTTTTGGAAATATTTTTCTATGAATTTAATTGAATGAAGAAAAATGCATAAAATCTTAGTATTAAAAATAAAAATATATATTTATTGTTAGGGATAGAGACATATCAAACAATTATATTGATTTTCTATCATTGATTTAAAAAAACGTTCAATCTATTAGAATATTTTATGTCGAACTATTTTCATATATTATATTATAGAGATTTTAAATATATTATATGATATAATAACCTTTTTATGTTATTATGTAGAATATTCTTTGTAAATCTGTATATAAATCAAAGAAATAGACATGTTTAAAGAGAAGATTAAATTTAAAAAGATTTTGTTTGTATGTAAATATAATATAAATAGACGATTTAATAATGATTTCGAATAAAGGATTCTTATATTAATAAATATAAAAGATTTGACTTTTATTAAAAATAATTCTATTTACAAAATCGATTAAATTTATTTTGAAAATAGTTTTTCTTTTTGTTAATATAGTAAACACATTGAAATAAACAAATTTCTATTAAAGACATCATCATGACAATTCTAATAATAAATATTTTAAAAAATTATTAGAATGAAAAAAAGAAAAAAAATAGATGTCAATGAAAATAAAATAAAATAATGTTATTATAATTCTTTGATTAAAAATGAGTAATAATAATCGAAGATGATTTTTCTTTTGGTTTGTAAGGTCCAACAGGTAATATTGATTTTTTATAAGTTGTATTAATAATAGCAGCAGCAGAAGCATACCATGCTAAAAATGCAGTAACTATTCCGAACCATCCTCCAATATTTGTTATAACAGGTACATTACCAAGAGTACCAATAATCAAAAATAAAAATGTTAAATTAAGTATAGTAAATATAGAAAATATTACTTTTGAAACTCTCCAAGCAGCAACATTCATATAAATAGTAAAAATAAACCATGATAAAAGAAAAAGTCCTGTAGCTTTTTTTGTTTTATTCACTGCTTCAATTTTTGGTACAATCAAATAAACATAAGCTGCAAATGACATCCAAAAAGCTCCATAACTTGTGAATGTTGTTCCACCGAATGTATTATTAACACGATATTCCCACATTCCAGCAGCAAATTGTGCTGCACCACCATAAAATAATGCTACTGGCAAAACAACTGCTTCTAAATGAGGATCAATTAAATTTGAACCAGCATTAAATACTGAAAGCATAAATGTTGTTAATGCAAATGCAGCAAGACCAAGTGGACCAGGATTTCCAATTGCATTTGAAGAGTTTGGAGGAGAAGGAGGAGACGAAGGTGTATTATGTAATTTAATTATTCGTCCTAACATGAATTCCAATTGTTCATCTGTTAATACAAAAGTTTTTTTCGATGGTAGATCATAATTTTCAGTAGGATCGATTTCAACAACGGAATCTATTCTTTGTTTGTTAATAACTGGTGTATTTGTCGACATTTTCTTCTTAAATAATCTTAATCGAAATGGTCCTTGTTACTCAAGGTATATTATACTATTTTGTTTATCTCACGAAATCGGTTGCTTATATATATTCTAATTTACAAGCAACAACGCAGATAATTATGAGAAAAAAAAAACATTTACGCCTCATTTGCTCTGTGACTGATGCATACATCATTTTCTTAGTATTAAATTGATATTATATTTTATCTAAACAAATATCGGTATTACTTTTTCAATGTTTGTTTGTCTTGAGAACGATTATGTCGCAATAACAAGTCTCGACATAAAGTACCTCTATGCATCATATTTATATTTAAAGTTGCCTTGAAAATATCGGCTAAAGATTAATATCAATCATCGTTCATAAAATAAAATATTATTTTGAAAATATTGAAAAACAAATATGTGAAAATTTATCGTTTCCCTTTTTAGTTCTGTCTGATTACTTTCCTAAGAAATTTACTGGTTGTTTTTTTCATGCTAATAAACAGTCGATTGATGCATTATAAATAAAAACTTCTGTTTTTTTTTGCTTAATAATAAATAAATATATCTACTGATATTATCTTCCAATATAGATTAAAATAAAAAGACAAGGTGAATTCTATTTAAATGAACAAAATCTAAATAACAAATATTGAACAACGATCTTTTCAAATTATTTTTATGAACGAAATTATAATACAAATAATGAATCATATTATTATCATTCTCTTTTGTTTTGTGTTTTATGATCGACTTTTATTGTCTACATCAAAACAATATTGACAAAGCATGAAAAATGATTTAGGCATAAGATAGCAGAAGGAAAAACAAAAAGAATAGAACAAAATATATCAATGTCATCATCGTAAATTTGTTTGACTCCTAACACTTTATATGGGATAGAGAAAGAACAGAAAAAAAATATCAGTTAATAACAATGTCCTATAATCGGATATACGAAAAGTTTGCACTAAGAGTTGCGAACAGACATATGTGCACCAACGCGTTGTGCATCATGAAAATTGTGCGCAGAACGATAAATGCGGGCAAGTTTTGCGTATGTGTACTTTGCCCATGAAATGGCGAATTTTATTTGTCACTTTGGTAAACAAAAAGAAACAAATGAGAGAAGAAATTACAGTTTTATTTTATTTTCAAAACTATAAACTGGATTTTATAGATATTTAAACACGGCACAATAAGAACAATTCATTTTGATTAGTTTAGCTTTTCAGTCTATTATACTTTTGACTTTCAGTTGATGAGAAAGATCAAAAAAAAAAATAATGAAGAGAGAGAGAGAGAGAAAACACAAAAAGAAAAAGAAAAGAATGACGGTTCGAAAACTAATGTAAAAGTGCATGGAGACGAGTAGGAAATTTTTTGTTTAATGAGTTTTTAGTCCTTTGATCGTAACGATCTAATGTTGAAGTGTATATCATTCGAGTATAATCTTTAAATCTCTAATGGATCTGGTATCTTTCGTAATCATCAGTTTTTTTTTAATATCATCCATAATCTTATATTTTCTAGGTTTATATACAAAAGTATTTTGCGTTCATTTGGAATTAGAATAATAAAAAAAAAAACGTATATCTTTATTTACAAAAATGTAGATCTATCTTCACTTGCATTTTCCATCCAATAGATACACTCAAATTAACTCAAACGATTACTTTGCATAATCTGTTTCAGAGATCAGTAAAATACATGAAAATAGTCAACATAAATATTAAACAGTCAATAGTAAAATAATCATTAATAAATTTAAAAAGGGTTAGTTGATTAACTATAAGTAGCAATCAAAAATTTCAACTTGTATCACTAAAACCGAAATTATCCTTAGAAAAAAAAAGCTTGACTACTGAAGATAAATTCATAATGTTATATGTGTGTTTTTTTATTTTAACATGCTATTAAACCAAATGGATAAAATGTTTTATTCAAATCTGTTGTTCCAATAACTACGTCATTAAATTGAAAAACTTCACCATATTATTTTCTAAGTAACATTAGCATGACTATCTTGTCATATAGATATGATGTTGAACGAACAAACGAACAGATGATACAAAGATACGAACATTTTTTCCACAATCATTTTCTACATTTTGATATTCTTCATCGTCATATAATACTTAGTATGATACAATTAAAAAAGTGATGAACTCTAGAATTATTTCTATTTTTACACTGATTCTTTAACATAACCGATTGTTAATAAATATTATTTATTAATCGAATTAATTTATTATTGACTGTCTAAACAATTTCCTAATCCATCATTAAATTGACTCATCTTTCTGAACATAATTAAGTCATATATCCATTTCGATAATTACTTGCATAATAATATCAAACAAGATATTAAATAGAATGATGATCGGAATTCTCTCTTGCATAATATCTATTTCTATATAAAAACTGTTGAGCAATTTGCCCTTTATCCGTCCGTATTCAACCTTTCAAGTTTCAATATAGTGATTGTAAAATTAATATAATCTTATCTGTTAGATCATAATGGCAGTTCAATTTCCGATAACAATTTCTGATTGAAGGAAAAATATAAAAAGAGACACTTGTTATGTTCCTATTATTTTTTTTCATAACTATTTTGAAAGTGCAAATCTGGTCAATAATTTGTCTATTTGTTCATAAGGCAGCGAGCTGTTTCAATGATTTGTTGTCGAACATAGTTTGACTATGGTTCAGTATTATTCGCGAGAAAGACTTGAATAGAAAATATTTTCAAGATGTTTGACTGAAAAATCATTGAATTTAACGATCAATTTTAGAAATAATAAAGTATTTAGGTAATTCATATACATTTCTAGATAAGAATATTCATAATTGATAGACTTATTTCAAAGTAATGACATTGGGAAAAAAACATACATGTCTCATTCTGATATATACAACTTTTCAAATACTTATGTAAACATCATATTGTATTAAAAATAAATGTTCTATTTATATATATATATATGTATATGAGCATTCAATCTTTTTTTAGTATAAAAAGTCTTTAAAAAAAGGTTGTACATGCTAAAGAAAACGTTTCAGACAATAATATATTAATATTTACTGTATCGAATATGTTTTTCAAGTATTAAACATTAAAAACCAATGATATCAACATTCTGCTTTTCAAATAAGTAAAGGCTCTTCATAGAAACATTTGTATCAGTTTTTTTTAATAACTAATTATTATCAAACATGCAATTTCAATTTCAAAACAACGATTTTGACGAAAGCATCTATAAATAAGACTAAACGGTATTTTTATTTGAATAATATTCATTAATATGTGAAATTTCTTTCGAAAATTGCAAAACTTCGACTTTGCTTGTTATTTTTGGACAAATAAATGGTTAACTTAGGAGATTCAACTTATGTAAGCCTAGTTTATTTTAATTTGTATTTTAGAGTTACAAACGGAACTAAAATAAACTGTTGATAATTTATTAATATAGTTTTTTTCTGACAATCGGCTTAAGAAACAACAATTTTTATACGGTCATCTACAATGAAAATACTATATGTAGATAGTGCTGTCTAACATTATGATAATTTATGCATAAACGATGTTCGTTTTGATCGACCTGAGAAGCATATTGATTATTGGCATATTTTGAAATTAATTTTTTGACAGTATAATACGCCTATATCTTTCTTCGAATGACGAACCCTAATGAATGTCACTGATCAAGTACAAGTGTATTGAGATCATTAAGCTATAATCAGATATAGTTTGCAGCACAATGGTAACTACGACCTACATGAATATTGAGGTCTAATGAAGTTTTAAGTGATCTTTTGAAATCTGATAAATATTCTGATAGTAACATGTGATTTGTAAACTTTTCAAAATGATTGATGTATGAAAAGTTAAAGTGTATTATTATTTATTGGTTTAAAGCGAGGAGAAAGTTACTAAAATATCTGACATTGTCATATAATATATATCTTTCAATAGTAAATCTATCTATCTTTCTACAAAAACAAATTTTCCAAGAAAATCATGACCGACTGCCAGTTTAATGAAGTGCGAAAGTCAGACAGTTATTGATGAATTTATACACATTGGTCAAAAGTACGACTCAAGTTGAAAAAAACTTACGTCAGAAAAAGATTATCTCTGTTGTCAGTGCAATTTTTATGCGACATAGTTTTCACTAGCGTACATAAATATATAAACAGTCTGATTTTCACGGTTTATTACAGTCAGTTTTATCAGAAAAGTTTATCTGTGAATTGCACAGAATCAAATTATATTTGTTATATTAAAGCCGGTTACCTATGTAATTTCATTCAATTATTCCCTCGACTGTAGGGAGGGTCATATGAAAAAAAAAATAGTTCGTGTGTGTGTCTGCATCGGGATCAAAAAAACTTCCACTTTAGAAAATTTTCCATAAAGGTTGACGAAAGTAAATCGAGGTCGGGGAATCCAAATCTGAAGTCAGTTTTTCAAAATTTTGAATTGAATTTTTTTGGGTTCAGGAGAAAAGTTTTTTTTGAGAAAATAAATTTTTTCTCGAGTGTAGGAACGGTTATATGAAATAAAATAAGTTTTTGTCATAGTGGAGGGTGAAACATCATAAAAAACGTTGACTAAGTATTCGATTCTCGTGCTTTTAATATTAAATTTTCAACCAATTCAATTTTTCAGAATGAAAATTGAGTCAATCCGACATATGTGATAAGTTCTCCCTTAATCAGCTATTTCATAAGTGGGTGTCCATGTCCATGGATGATACTTGTATACTTCTGTCTGATACAGTCGAGGATCAAGTGAGTCGAACCGACGAAGGTTACTTGTCTTCTTTCGTTAATTACAAAACAGTGATGATAGAAGGGTAATAAATTAAAAAACTGCTCTTACATTTAATTCTAGTAAATGATTAAATAATTTTCCAGCATTGATATAGTTATCTGGAGTTTAAGATGCTTATATACCTTTAGTAAATATATTCAGATGTAAAAAATTTCTTTGTTTTTGATAGAAAACTGTAAAAAAAAACTTTCTCAATATATTTCTATACTGATATAATAAATTGAAATAATATTGATAGATCATTGAATATTTTTACACATCAAATTATTTATGATATATTTTAACAGAAACAAAAAGAACAAGTTTTGCCATATAATGTTGTATTATTATTTTATCTGTCATATCTTTCGATTTATGATAATAGTTAAATAATGTCAGGTTGAACTCAAAAAATTATTGAAGAAAAATTTTTTTAGATTATTTTCTTGTTTTCAATGTGAATATATATATAACAATGTCTGAAGTTAACTTATATTCAAAGTTTTCTTTTCTAATACAGAATCTAAGCCTAATATTTACATGCAATAGTGAAAAAATGTAATGGTCATTAAATAACATATAGCGATTATCAATTAATGTATAAACAAATGTTGTGTAATATACTTTGACAACTTGTATATACTAGTATGTTTGCTTTTTTATTTTTATTTTTAATAATAGCATATGTATGTCTACGGTTTTTCTTTCATAATAGACTCAATCGGTTGATATACATACTGTTTTTAATGTGATGATGAACTACCAGTAGTAATGGAAAAAAAAAGTAATTGATGAAGAAGAGTTGGAGAACTAAACAAGAACATTTTCTTTGATATAATCGATGTTTTTTTTTGTAAGATGATGACAATGTTATATTCTGGTTAATATAATCTAATTACTGCTCATTTAATTACTTTTTTTAGCCAATTTAAAATTGAGTTGATCAATGTTCATCGCAATTTAAAATCAATTTAAATCAGTTTATTTCATGGTTTTATATCGAAAAAAGTTTCACCTATTTGAGACAATTGATATGGATATAAACATGTATTTTCAATGTTTTTCATTAAAAATGGTTAATGATAAATAAATAAAAAAAAACAAACAACTTGTTGCATAAAATAGTCAATTGAAACAGTTAAATTGATTATATTTAAAATAAAATAAATAATTCTATTAATTATTTATTAAACTTGTTTAATATTTTCAAATTTATCAAAAAAAATTATAAAATATATTCTTTTAAATCTGATAGATATTTATTTCTATATAGTTTAAATTAAATTAATATATATTAAACTATTTTATAATAATATCATCATCGATTAAAATCGTTTAAATAAAATCTAATCATGAACAAAACATAACTTTAAAATAAATATTATTATTATTTAATCATAATATAAATTATTCTTCGATTATTAATATAATTTAAATCTCTATAACTGGATATTGCCATTCTAGCAACACTCAGTCAATATTTCATTAACGGTTTACTTATATGGATGAATATGTTTTTTTTTGTTTTTTGACAATTCAATAATAACCATAACATATATCATCCCAGACAAATGCATTGACATAAGATAAAAAAAGTCTTCTACTGAGAGAAAATGATTGAATTCATCAATAATATTCTAAAGCAGCACTCAAATAGTAAGAATCATTTTTCTGCACGTTTTTAACATTAAATATCGGTCGAATAAGTGTTTTATTTTCGTTGATGGAACTGTTCAATATAGCATCACTAAATAATATCATTTAGTAATTTCGAACAATAAAAAATAATCGATATTGACAAATGTCAAGATTCAATCAATCGGTATCAAAGAATTATTCTGTTGTAAATAAGATACTTTTCCTATTGTTATAGTGAAAGAAGTTGAATGATAGAATAAAATATATTTATTGCTATTTGTCTTGTTGTAGTTGACTGAAAATGATTAATGATGATTGTTAATAGAATTGATTAATTTAATAAAGAAGAAAAAAAAAAAGCAGCATATATTAATTGTTGTTTAGATCAGAGCTACCGGCCTGGTCTGCTGCCTGACAGGCGCCTGGCAGGCCCTCAGGCCGTCCACCAGGCCAGGCCGAATTCTGAAATTTTAGCCTGGCCTGATCCGTCGAAATAATATTCGGCCTGTCCTGCAGGCCAGGCCAGGCTGAAGTTGTTGGCCTGCAGGCTAGACCAGATCAAAATGATCAGCTTGTCCATGTACAAAATTGTAAGAAAATTTAACGATTTAACGAAAAGAAGGCATAACATTTTTCACTATTAATATGTGCTAAACGTTCTTTTTAACAAATCTCATTTGTTAATTCGAGCTAAACTGTTTCTGTCGAGATAGAATGTGTGGAATTTCGTTAAAAGCCAATTTTTAACGTGTTCTCAGATATATAACCGTAATATATTTTCTCGTTAAATCACAGAATACTTATTCACTTTTACTTGAGTAGTTCCTAAATGTTGAAGATAAAATATTGATGCATGGTCTTATTATCCGAAACTGATTTAACAAATTTATGCGATTCTAGCGGTCAAAACTTGTACTGAACATTAATTTAATGTTATAGGATCTGTATTCACTCACAGAAGAGCTTGTTTAGATTCAGAACAAATGGATAATAAATTTTATGATCGTGTATTCATAAAATTTGATTCTTAAATAAAAATCTCGTTGCCTCCCATCATAAGTAACACTCATTGACGATATATTTGTTCTGTATTTTCTTAACCTATTCATTCTACTGTTCGTCATATGTTGTTTAGTTATCATGGATATATTTTTTCGAATAATGCAGAACAGATTTGCTACAATCGAAGGCATTTTGTTAATTGAAGCCTTTCTCGGACGGTGTGTGGGTGTCAAAAAGACCTAGATAGATTAACATCCACTCACACACTATAGAAGTATCCTTTCTTCAAAATGGCCGACTCCAACAGGTCTTAGAATGTTGAAAAAGAGACCTATAAGCTAAACAAAAATCTGTTGACTCACCATTGAAAGCATTGTTTAGGCTTTTCAACAAGTTCCTCACTACACTTAAATAAAAATCAGTATAAGATATGCAAATTCATATTCGAAGTTTGCAGGCAATATGAATTAGACCAGACCAGGCCAGGCCGCAAAAAAGTGGTCTGCCGGCAGCTCTGATTAGTACAGAGTTATTGAATTTAATGGATTTCAAAAATCAGAAACATCAATCGGCCTGGTTTGACCTGCAGGTCAGGCCGCAGGTCACTCTTTGGTTTTTGGCCTGTCCTGTACGCTAGGTCAGGCCAGGCCAGACCGGAAAAAAGTGGCCTGTTGGCATCTCTGGTTTAGATTATATTTAATATAATATATAAATAATCAAATAAAAAATCTTTCTTGAATAATATTTTTATTTTTAATTAAATTTTATTTTTCTTGTTTTTGTTTTTTTTGTTTTCGAGTAAAAAATGAACAACAAAAATAATAATTAATAGGTGAAATACCAGTTAAAGGTATATCGGTTTGTCGTGATGCTTTTCTTATATATGGTAATCGACGATCAATTTGTCTTATTAAATCCATAAATATCTAAATAAAAAAAAAATAAATATTTATGGAATAAACGAATATTTATAATTAAACTAACTTGATTAACATTAATAGAATGTTTAGCTGATGTTTCATAAAATGGACACATCCATTGATCAGCTAATGTTTGACCTTTTTCTCTATGAACAATTCTCTCCGTTTTTGATAAATCAACTTTATTTCCAACAAGTACTAATGCTGGTTGTTCTTTCTATTTAGATTTATTTAATTAATGGTTTTGTTCTTTTTTTTTTTTGTTTGTTTCTAACAAATAAATAAATAAATAAAATTTACTTTGATATTCATTATTTGATTATAAAAAAGCTGAACTTGATCAAATGTTGATTGAGATGCAATTGAATAAATAATAGCAAAACCTTTACTATTTCTTATATATAAATCCCGCATTACTGTAAATATTTCCTATTATAAAAAAAGAAAATTTCTTTTAAAATAAAAAATATTAATTAATAACAAACGGTTCCAGCTGTATCAAGAATTTCTACAGAAAATTGTTTTTCATCGATTTCAATTGTCTAAATGGAATTTTCAAATCTTCTCTTAATATAATATAATATATTAAAAACAAATACTTTTTTATAAACATCTTCAATAGTTGGATCATATCTACTAATAAAAACACCATCAACAAATTTTATTGCCTAAAACAATAAAGAAAATAAGAAAAAAAAAGATTAATTTAATAATAAAATAATTTTTTTAAAAACTAACAAGTGAAGTTTTTCCAACTGCACCTTGACCAAGAACACATAATTTATATTCTTGATTAAAATCATTATTCGATATCACTTGCAAATCTTCCATTTAAATTAATTTTAGAATGAAAATATATTTTCAATAGTCTATAGAATAACACATAAATATATATTATCAACAAATAATAACTTGTTTTGATTTTATTATTCTAAGACTGATTATTTATTAATATATTCAAATAAAATGAATGCATTCATACATTAACATTTTATCTTAAAAAACATCATTTGAATGATGTTTTTCGATTCAGTTTTATTTAATATGACTATTTATTCAACAAAACAAAACAAAATATAATTATATTTATTCAGTTTTTTTCTAAGCAAATTGTATAAATAATCGAGAATACCTTTTTATATAAATTGATTGGTTATCGGAGAAATATTCTAATAAATATAATAAGTTGAAATACTTATTCATTTAGATATATTATGTCTTATAGAAAGAGAGTAACATATTATATTGAAACAATTCTCAAATGTTATTATTTAAGATAAAGATCCTATCGATAATTACTTACCTTCGAACTATTATCAATAAAAAAAAACAAAAACGATTTATGAAACTGATGAAATCAGCGAGAGAATGGTTCTCAAGAACATTATCATCATCGCCGTCGTCATCGTCATCGTCAGATGAATTTAGGGATTTATAGAAGCATTCTACCTGAGATTAATTTTCATTTATTATCATTAATATAAGATAAGTCAAAATCTTCTCGAAAGATTTTATTTCGATCAATCTATATATCGAACAATTTTTCTAAGACTATTTAAAGTAATAAACAGAATCAAAATCTAATTAATACAATATTATTTCAATAAAACACAATATCAAAACGTCAAGATAATAAAAATTTTCACTAGGAAAATTGTCAACACTTTTATAAATAATTTATAGTTTTGTCATCAAATCATAAATAAAATGCAATATATTTATTGGATGAAAAATGATTTATTCTTTTTTTTTGTTTTTTTCTATTAACATATATTGATTATATTTTTATTTTCTATATAAGTAAATCGATTATATTTTAATGTTAATTATAAATAAATAAAATATAATGATATATACTCAAATAAATATAATTGAATAAAATAATTAGTCAATATATTATCTAATTAAGAAATTTTTTTTTTTCACTATTGACAAAAGTCACAATGAATATTAAATTAAGTTGAATAAAGAAAAGAAAAACAAGATTATATTCTGGAAAAAAGAAATGTTTGAAAGTAATAAATTTATCGAATTAAAATATTTATACAATTGAAAAACAAAGATGATCTGTTAGAACTCGAATGTTAAAGATAATAAATCGATTATCATGGATTTTCTATACAATGTAAATATTGATTTGTTTTTAATTAATTAT
Source organism: Rotaria sp. Silwood1 (assembly GCA_905250075.1). Lineage (NCBI taxonomy): Eukaryota > Metazoa > Rotifera > Eurotatoria > Philodinida > Philodinidae > Rotaria > Rotaria sp. Silwood1. Next base: position 178,806 of record CAJNOP010000375.1, read on the forward strand.
TGTTTACTTTATTAAATATGAGAAGACAGAATATATTTCACTATCGAACTCGAACAATTTCAAACATATATTTTGTTTATATAACCTTGAACAGAAATGATATTGTGTCTCAATATAGTGGATCAATAAAAGCATTATCTAATTTTTATTCACTAAAAACGAATGATCTTATAATCATTATCGTATCCTTTTATTATTCAAACATGTCAAAAACGACAAACTTTTTCAAACAAACAATATATAACTCCACAGTTTTAATTCGCACATAATCGAATTGAGTTAAATGCAAAACATTTTACTTATTGTCTATTGGCCAGAATATATTCTCTCTCATACACATATCCTCTCATTTTATTCGATTTCGGACATGTCAAATAACATTTACATGCAACGTTTTTTTTTTTACTTATAAAAAACACTTAATTAAAGTTAATTCATGCATTCCCCTAATTATTGGATAATCAAGCAGATATTAAATGACATTACTCTAATATATTCTTGTTTCTACTTGATAAGAAATTATACATTAAATATTCAGAAAAAAGAAACCAATCATTTGAATATTAATATATTTGTGAATGAATGTATAGATTAACATAAAGGATAAACAGGTAAAAAACCATGCATACCACTTTATCATCATATCAAGCGAGAATAAACTATAAAAGAAAACATCGTAGAATAATAAACGTTTTTAACAGTTAATGAAAGTTGAATTATCTCTGTAGGTAGCTATTAGTGACGATTAATGAGATCTTCAGAAACTCTTTCGAGAGAGGATATATAAATATAGTTTATCAATGGATTTATAATATTCATAAATCATTAAACAATTTTATGACAATATAAATATTATCTTCCGATGATCTTTATTTTTTTTCTTTATTCTTTGTCTATTGGTTTTTTTTTGTGCTCATCCGCATCTCCTTTCTCTCTTCTATATAAGCTTGTGTTATATGTCAGTTAGTCACTTTGTGAAGATGTTAAGTAACTAGATAAACATTATTAACAAGAATGGTAGTAATCTATTCAGGTCAGTCTAGTCTGTTAAGATAGATTTTCTATAGAATAGACTTTCATAAATCCTTGATAAGTATGTATGAATTACTAAAACGGTTTCAAATAGCCTTAAAGATGATTATCAACAAGGTACATGGACGAAAAAAGACTCCATAGAAAACTTGAAAAAATGTTTCGAATTTTTCCAATGAAATAAAGTCCTTTTCTAACCTACGTAAAACGAACCGTTCATACAAAATCATTTTCATTTGGTTTTAAAAATGTTTTCCTAGTCAATATATCATACAAAGTATAATGGAATCTCACTAAATCCATACCAATCCGTCCGTCTATTACACGTATATTACTATATATATATATCTATTTTCTTAATCCATTCATATTATTTAACAGTTACGTTTATCTGTTCAAATTCTCCTCTTAATCCATGTTTTTAGTCATTGACGATAGATATGTCCCTGTTGTTATATCGAGACTTGGTAAAATGGAATAGACTATTTACATTATATTTCTATTAATAATAAACTAATTATTTAACCATTGATATATTAATAAAAACTGAACAACTGCCCCACCAACTTATTCATTAATATAAAGTAAAAGTTTTTTTTCTCTTAAAATATTATTTATTTAAAATAAAGTGGATAAATGTTTATCTTCAGATTAATACTATTACAATGAAATTTTCTCGATATTACGATAATAATTGTTTTTTTCTAGAAAATCAGACAAACAAGATAAAAATTTGAGATTATGAGGCCTAAAAAAGTGAATTTACAAGATTTTGAAAAATTTTTATAGAGATTCGGATCCGTTGACCTGAAAAAATTCTAGTCAAGTTTTATTGAGAAAAGTATCATTTTTACAAAAAAGATCTTCTTGATGGAAGAGAATTGAATTGAAGCAATATTGTCCTGTCTTAAACCAACAATGCTCTTATCCTTAGATAAGTTACGTATGACAAGAGACTAATGAAACTCAGTATGAAGGTTAACTTTCATCAAAGTCATTTTTCAGTCAAGTTCAATCTGATCGTAGTGAAAAGGTTATGCTGAAAATTCTATCGATATACCATGAAGTTTTTATAAGAGATGCATCTACCAAGGGTCAAAAATATTTCATATGGTATGATAAAACTTCCCTCGAACTCTTTATTAAATTATTTCATTTGAAATAACATGTTAAAATAGAGCTTATGTCGAAGCCTTTTTCTTTTATATTCTGTATTTTAGAGTGAAAAACGACTAATTATTTGTTTTCGAAAAAACTCTAAATAACATTAAGGTTCTTAAACCATTTTTCAAGAGTTTTTTATGTATCGAATTATGTTCGATTTCTACCTGAGAAAGAATTCTAAAATATATTTGATAGACAACACATTCTGATATGCTATTACATTAATTAACTTGCGTAAATAAATGTTCTATGTTTATTTCAACGAATTCCAAAGAAATCAAAGACTCAATGAAGAAACAGGAGTAATTATTTAACTAATAAAACGTTCTCTCTTTACTCACTCGACAAGGACAATGTTAAATTAGGAAACAAGAAAAAAAAAACTTCTAGTCTAGTGGGAAGTTTTTTCGACTATGAATAATTTTAATAGTATTTGTACGATACTGTATAAGGCATAGTGAAGTTGAAACGAACAGTAACATACTTTTCTATTGTAAATAATAAATCATTTTGATGAAAATGTATAAAAATCTATTATTATGCGTAGAATAATAAATGATTAAATATATGTCGATTGATAAAGTCTTGAAGAATATAGAATATTTACTTAAATCTATCAAGAGTTAATCAGATATTTTTAAAGTGAAAATATTAATTATTTGTTCAAGAATGTATATTATTGAAGGTACAATGCAAATTATCGAACAAAATCAAGAAACTGTACAAGTTAAAAGGGCTATTAATCGACTTATTAGAAAAATCGATAAACGTCTTATTCCTTTCTTTATGTTACTCGAATTATCTTCGTTCAGTTGTCAAATAATAATAGGTTATTGTTTATAGAATTCTCCGATATAATTTAACAAGTTTAAATTAATTTAGGGCATACTCGACTGACTACTCTGAAGAATGATCTTGGTTTATCGACAATAGAAGATAGTTTGTCAATTTCATTATTTTACATATCCTATGTAAGTGATTATTATTAATCAGATATGAAAAAGTCTATTGATTATATTATCTACTAGACTTTTTCGATTTATGATATATTCTCTTATTATTAAATTCATTTTAACAATTTGTTTTTATATTTATATAAATAATACAGATTATATTTGGAATTCCAAGTTTTTTACTATTACGTTTTCTTGGTACAACTCGTTATTTGTCATTAAGTATGATTTTATGGGGAAGTGTTATGATTGGTATGGCTTTTGTAACTAATGCTAGAGAATTACTTGTTCTCCGTTTTATTCTGGTAAGTGATATTAATACAATAATAATAATAATAATAATAATAATAGATAAGAAAATATTTATTGAAGGGTATGATTGTTGCAGCTTATTTTCCTGGTATAACCATTTATCTTTCTTTATGGTATCGAAAAGCAGAACAAACTATGAGAATATCGGTTTTCTTTGGAGCTGCCATCACTGCTGGCATTTTTGGAGGAATTATAGTAAGAATTTGAAGATTTTATTTATTTAATGTGATTGAAAAAACTTAATATATATTATATGTCATATATTTAAATGTTAAAATAAAAGAAAAAAAGGATGATAAAAAATTGACTATTTAAATTTTTTTATCAAATTTTAGTCTTATGGTATCGCACAAATAAGAAATCTATCTAATCTAAAAGATTGGCAATGGATTTTTTTGCTCGAAGGTATACCAATAATTCTACTCGGTGTTCTAACATATTTATTTCTTAGTAGTATACCTGAAACAGTTCAATGTAAGAATAAACAGAATAATAAAACTAATATTATTAAATTCTTTCAAAACTTAGGGTTAAATAATTCTGAAAAAGAACTT
>CAJNOP010000375.1:182920-200413 GCA_905250075.1 Rotaria sp. Silwood1
AAAAGTCGTAGAAAGCGCGGCGACCCCTCATTTTGCTCAGAATTTTGCGTTCTTCAAGATAGCACTATTCAAAGCTGGCTCTGATAAATGCTTTTAGAACTTGAAAAATGTTGGTTTTTGTTTTTTAGGTCCTTTACTCTCTTAATTCATCGGTGAAGATATGGCTTATTATGCATTTTATAGAACAACTCATTATCTATCCAAATCACTATTTGACTTTGAGATAGATGCGTGCTCTAGTAGAAAGAAAACCAAAAATATGCTGATCTTATTTTTTTGGCCAACACTGTATATATATATAATGTTATTGGAAACTATCAAAAATATCTTTATCAAAAGTAGATCTATGCTTTTTACGTTATTGTTCAAAACTTATTTAAATTAAAGGAAATATTTTGTTTACAAATTGAACTATAATACATATGACAGATTATTATTTTTTTATTTCAATAATTAACAACGGTTCGATGAATTTTGTATTGGAATTGTGAGGAAGTGGATCATGTTGTCAGAAGAGGTTCTTTTAATATGTTCTATTAAAAAATAGGTGAGGAAGTGATTCATAAATTTCTATGCATACTCATCTTACTCTCTTTTCATTAAAAATACTGACGTTTATAGATGGATCGATAATATAAGGAACTATATTTTGCGATATTGTTACATTATCAAATCATACTTTTACCGGATTTTTTTTTTCATTTACCCTACATTATTTATGCACATTGAAAGAACGACAATATGGTTTTTTTTGTTAAATAGTGTTCTACTAAGTTCGATAGAGGTATTTAATGAGACCAGTTTTTTTCTTGTTAGTCAACAATCATAGAAAGAAATGAGTCATATTTACGATTAATATTTTTGTCTTCATTTTACTTTTTCAAAGTAAAATATGTTTAAATTCTTACAAATTAATATTGTTTTTGTAATCTAATATTATAGATTGATAATGATGCACTATCATTATCAATCTACGATAATAGACTAGAAACTCAATAATTAATTAAAAGTATTATTATTTACTTTACTCTATATAACTTAACTTAATATTTAATCAATAAGATTAAATTAGTTAATTTGATTAACTTTCTAAAGTAAAGATAAAGTTCTATCCATAAATATGTTCTACATTTGCTCTATTGAAATTGAAACGAAGAATTCTTATTTAAATAGAACTTGTCTATTAGACAAATGTATACAAATTATTTTAAATATATATCCATCCTTTCATTAGATCATGTAATCAATTGTTATAGTTATTTTTAGAATTCGCTCCTATATTCAGAAAAATTTTCAAAAGTATAAATATATATATATAGATTGTTTTAATTCGATCAGTGACATGATTTCACAAGTAAAATTAATAACTGTGCGTCCAATATCACCAATATCATCTGAATGTGAATATATCTGGATATATAAGACAAATGAAAATCTGTGGAATGGTAGTAAATCTATTGTGTGGACTCGTTATCCTTCTGATATATCATCAATATTGGAGAAAGCCTTTATAAGTGGTGTTGATCAGACATTTATTAGTAAACGAAATCGTATTGATTTCATAAAGTTTGTAGAAGAGTATATTGAAGGAGAAAAACGACAACGACCTATACGACGACGTTATTTTAAAGCATCGATGACCAATAACGGAATAAGTGAAGATGAAACAGCTCATGATGAAAGATTATCGTTTCCGTTGAGTATTAATGGAAAAACTAGTACAACTATAGATACAACATATCATGGTTCACTATTTATAACAGATTGGTTATTATTATTTACTCAAGGTAAATTTGATGTGACATTTGATAATATATTTCCCGTTCTTATTAATGGATTAATACATGAAGGACGTTATCAACCAAATAAAACAGTTAAAGAAATAATTGATGCTTTGAACTTGGTCAAATATGAAAATTTCAATAAGAACAATAGAAAAAAAATGAAAATGTTACAAGATTGTTGTGCTAAACTGTATACAAAACAATGTTTTCTATTTCGTATTGTTAATACAGCATTACGAGATGATGATAGAACTAAACTTGAAACATTAGGTCCATATTGTTATCTTGTTTATAATTATATTGGTCGAGATATAAATGAGAATTTATCAATTCGTCGTTGTATTTCACAAATAATTCATCGAAGTATATCTCAATCTATAATTGTCTATCGTGGTGATAATATTTATCATGAAAAAATCGAAGAATATAAACAAGCAATTGGAAAAAAAAAATATTTTAAATGGCTTCCATTTGTTTCAACTTCACTTAAACGTTATGTTGCTGAAACATTTGGATTGAATGTTTTATATATAATTGAACTAGGACGTTATTTATCTTATGATCAATTTACATATTTGAATAAAAATACATTTATTCAATGTGAACAAGAAATATTATTGAGACCTGGAGCTCGATTTCGTATTATCAAATTAGAATTTGATCATATTTCACAACGACATTTGATTTATATCAAGATAATTCCATCATATATATCTTATTTGAGATAATATGATCATATTATAGAAATTTTTTAAAAAACTTTGTTGTTTTTTTACACAAAATAAAAGTTCTTATTATATTATTCCATTTTTTCACTTCATCTAATTAAATAACCAAATAATTCTACTAGATTGAATATAACTTTCCTATATAATTATACTTATTTTTAATAGTGTCACTTACATTTTTCACTCATTTATTAATATGTAGTTAGTAACAGACATAATATACTTCAGAAAAACAAGTAGAAATGTGCGTCTTTGTTTCAACAATAATTTAGAATTTATCACATTAATAGAGTGGTTACAACTGTTATTACAATCAACGATGTTAGGAATATAATGAAATTTTCGAAGCGAACACATTTTGATCTAAAGACGAAAGGTGTCAGTATAGATGTATATGTGTGTATCAATAATCTCCTAATCTACACCCATACCCACACTGACACTCCAGCAATGCTTATGGCCACAATCACTCATACAATAGTTGAATTTAAAAAGAAACGTTTCTAATCATATCTGTTACTATAACATCAGGAATTTGTAATTTTATTCAACTGCTCTCATTCTAATACATATATATATATATATATATAGTCAATTATTTTGGTTTATCTCAATCAATTTCCAATGTATATTAAAATATCATTCCTCGAATATTGTTTCATTGTCTAACTAACCAACAGAAAAATTTTAAAGCATTATTATCTGCTGTTGAGAAATGTTTAGTGTCCAGTTCATTCTTTCTTATGTACATTGAACAAATACAAACAATCTATAGAAAAAACTGTCTCTCAATTAGACTCTTTATTTCACTCTTCTTCGTAATATTTTCTTGAAATTTAATATATAGAATTATTATCATACAATCAAGTATGAACATTGTGATCATTGTCAATTATATTTTTTTTTTAATGAAGTTTGATTAGAAACTATTATCACATTGAACAATTCTTATTCTTATTACGAAAGAATTATTCCTAGTTGTAAATCGCTTTTTTCTCAATACTTTCAAGACTATACTTAGTTTATTGTGTAGATTTCAAATATCAGAGTCCTAATGACTCTTATGCTCTTCTATATTCAATATGTTAACTAATAAATCATTTTTACAACCGTATTCCTCATCAAACTCAATTTCTAATTGATCGATAATCTATCAATAGATAAAATATTCACTGAAGTACTTTTTACAGACATTTTAACCTTATTTTTTCAATTAATAAAATGAACGATTAGATAAACAAAGATAATATTTAGAAAATATTCTTATTTTATATTAATCTTATCCGTTTGATAAAAAGATAGAAAGAAATAGAAATAGTATATCTCATATAGAACATTTGTTATTATTGTCTGTCTAACGATGCATTTAAATAATTGAAAAATAATGATAAAATATCTTCAACAGAAAAATGACTCTTGTGAATATATTGTCTAGTGATATTATGTTAGACTAATTCGAAACTGAGTTTTATGAACAGAAAGTTTGTCATAAATCAACTGCATACAGTTTTGTGTGTTTCAATGTAAAAGCGACTTATGATTTGATTGATTTCTCTCGTTAGAAGTGTTTCAAAGTGTAGAAATCAAAGGCTAGTCATGAAAAAGACAGGAACTTAAATACAAGAAAAGATTTGTGTCTTATCAATAATAATAAAATAGATAAGAATTGTTCAAAGTTAATCTACTTGTTCACTATACTGTCAAGATACGAAACCTCTTATAAAGCTATTTATCGATCGATATTAATTATCATAACTCAAGAATGTTCGTCATCTTGGTTTCCATCAAGTTCATTGATTGTCATCAGATTTAATTAATTATTTTTTTCTTTGTTATTAATTAATCATGAACAGTTCATGTGTAAATAAAACTATTAATTTTGACTCATATTGATAGGTTACATTGGTAACGCTCGTCCGTATGACTCGCTTAACCCTCGACTGAATATTCGCCTCCTCTAGTGTTATATACTGCTTTACAATCTTCAACAAAGTTAGTATCCAACGTTTCAAAAGGGCGGGTAGGTGTGTAGAAGTTGATTTTAGCATCAACTTCCTTATCCACAATGGTATGCGGGTCTATGTGATCATTTTTGTTAGAAATTCACCTAATCAAACTGATATCCACACATTAATACTCAACTGAAATCTAAATGAACTACACTACGACAGCAGTATCTGTACGCATAAAAAAAAAGATTATATTTAATTTTTTGAGAGGTCACGAAGCAAAACGCCTTCGTGACACCATTGTGAAAATGCATCATACTTTTAAAAATTCTACTGGAAACCCATATGGTTATCAGCACATCTGCTTACAATGTTTGTTTACCCAGGTCAAGAAATCCGACTATTGAATCTTGTTGTATTCTATCGGATTGAGTCCAGAATCCACTGATCCGAAATCCGACAGACATTTAACTGGGAAAGGATCTTATCGGATCTTGCAACGAAAATTAACAGATCCGATAGAATCTAATCGGATATTAATCATTAGGCTTCAGTGGTTGTTATTTTTCCGATTCACTACCGTCTGTTAAATATATAATAAATATTAAGATTTCTGTCTACAATGGTAAAAAGTCCATTGTCTGCCCGCAAACGCGAGAGAAACCCAGATACAGTCATTAAACACAGTGCAAAGATATTAATAATCCGTAAACTATAATCTTACACCCATACCCCTTATGCCTATATCCTTATCACTATACTCTTCAACTGGCACGGGGATGGTTATAATCTTAGTTTCGTACACCTATAAATGAAGGTAAAAGTTTTAATACTTGCTAGAAATTCTTTTTCTTCTCTGTTATTATAAACTCTTGAATGTTCTAAGTAGGATAGAAAATATTTTGCAGCTAAATGAATTGGATCCTAAATGTTCATAAGCCCAGCACTACCTTAAGAAAAATGATATGGCTCATACTATAGAGAAGATTCTGTTCACATCACCGAAAAATACATAGTACTGAAGACTTGCATGAAACCATGGAAAAAGAGTGGAAAGGAAGACAATGAAATGAGAAAATATTGGCAGAATACAGTTGAATTTATTATGTCAAAAGGTTAATTGGATATCTGTAATATACTGGTGGAAACGTGCTTATCTCTAATTGGCTGTCTGTAAAAGGATGATTGTTACTGATTAACGATCTTTCATTTCGATGAATTTTTTCATATGGAAGACACTCAAGTTGTAATGGTGCTGAAGCTGGATGAGTTCGACGCTGTGAAAGATTCTAGTGTGCTATTAATAGTGATGGTTCTTCAACCAATAGAAAACTTCTATAATAAGATGAAAATATAAATTATTGTATTGTTTGATATTGTATTTATGATAAAAACTTACTATTCTAGGTATTTCCTTATATATAAGAAATTCTATTAGGTCACACAAAAAGGGCTTCTCTATAGTACCAGCTATATATATTCCCTAGTGATAGGGATAGAGTTTTGAATTTTTAGGGTTTTATTCGTGTGGTTGCAAAATATTTTATTTCATAATTAGAGCCTTTTCAGATCTGTAATAAAAGAGACGAAGACATTTTTTATCAAGTACCTATGTTTTTGTCTCACTCTGTAACTAGCACGAGAGAACATCAACCCTCAGTTGAAAGCAAAACGAATGAAGAAAAAAAGCTTGCTATATAATTAATAATCGGTAGAAAAGAATTGTTGCCAAATAATTTTGATGCCTCAGATAAAGCACACGAGTGCAAATAATAGAAGAATACCATAACGAAAAGAGACCACTGATTAGTATTCTGTACATTGATACAGTTAAAATCTTATGATATGAGAAATTATTTTTGCCTAAATAACTCTTGCTCATGTAGACTGCTCATATAGAAAGTATTTTATGCCTATTTATTATTAATTGGCCATTCAAGTCTTGTACTAAATTCAATGTTTATAATACTAATCTTGTACAACACTCTAATCGATTTGGTGCTTTCATTATTATTGAAGTAGCGAGTTAAATATTAAGCATGAAAAATCATTCTGCTCATTCATCAGCATGCCTGAGCTTATTTTTTTCGTTGGAATCTAAAAAACATTCAATTAGTAATAAATTTATATGTAAAACATATGTTCCACTGCAACTCGCCGACTAACTTCTCGAAACTTGATGGAACCGACTGAACTCCGATAAATGAATCCTATCAGAACTATCCTTCGGATTTCATCGGAATTCGGTAATCGGAATGCGTCGGAAATTATGAAAATTAATTGAGATCCGATCGAATTCCGATGGCTCATTGTTGACCTGGATTATTGTTTTCAATTCTTCATATTTGAATAATGATTGTCTAATTGGCACATTTGTGCTGTATATATGAAAAAGTTTAGACCAATTTCGAATAATCTGCACACTTTTTTTCCAATTATGTCATTTATCTTCTTTGGTTTGTTGATTTATTTTCGTCATTTGATCGTCGGTGTCTAATCAAGAACATTTTTTCATGTTGTCCTCGATCGTAATAGTTGCTTCGTCTTATAACATAAGTAAGAATGCGTTTTGTGGACAGACAAGTTAATATTAATAAAAAGTGCTGAATAAGATTGACTATTCAATGATTATGATGTAAGTATAGAACATGATTCTTATTCTTATCTGCACTCACACTCACACCTTAACCTTTTCAAATAAACAATAATATAATAATAATAAATAATTATAGATCAATGAAATATTTAATGATATTAATAATAAAAGAGCGGTTAAATAATAAACTAAATTAATTCAATGTTAATATTGTCGATAAATTTGTTGTTAATTATATTTATTTTAAATATAAATTGTTTATTTAATCGAATAAATGATAATTTAATATTAGATAATATAGGAAATAAAATAATGAATTATGTTAATGAAAATAAAATTCCTTTAATATTAACAGATAAATTAATTGGAAGTGAAGCAGGTTCAATGAGTTCAACATATAATGGTTATTTAAATTTAACAAATAATAATATTATATCAGTTATTGTTAAATATTCATCATTTAATACAATGTGGAATTATGTTGATAGAAGTGAAATAAATCGTTTATATCAATATGGATGTTATTCACAGTTAAATGAAAATACAAATGAATATATTGTTTTAAAAGAAGATAAATATAGAATTATATATGAAAATTGGATACCATGTGAAGTATATGTTGCTTTTAAAGGATATATATGTCAAAATTTCATGCCAACATCTACTATTGTTGATTCAATATATTCATATTTTACTTTTTTTAAATCAATTGAAGATAACGATGATAAAAAAAATTTTTTTATTATATTTAAAAAGTTGGAAAATGGAATATCATTAAAAAAATATCTTGAATTATATTCAAATAAATTAACTATAGATATAGTTAAATATTTAATTAATTCAATATTAATTAGTATAATTAAATTAAAAAAAATGTCAATTATACATCTTGATCTTAATTCATCAAATATATTTATTATGAATAATGATAATCAACATAATATTAGATTTATTGATTTTTCAATAATTAAATTTATTTATCAATCTTCATCATTAAATGTAATCTATTCAGAAAATTTACATCTATCTCTTCGAAATATTTTTTTTAATTGTCCATCATGTTTTCATTCAATTCATTCAATTCATACAATTATTTTTGCTCAACCATTTCATCAATCATTTAAAAATTATACTATTGAACAAATTTTAAATCAACCTTTCTTGAATTAGAATTCATTTAGATTTTATTTCTTTTTTTCCATTTCTTTTTATAAATATCAAACTATTCATTAGAATAATTATCAATTGTTCACTATACAATTAATACTGGGATTCTATCAGTTCGATATATTATATATTTAAATAAAACAATATAATTGATATTTATCTAGTCAAATAATCTCATCATTATTCAAGAATTAAAATCTATCAAAATTCTTTCTATTTTCTATTTTCTATTACATTTCAATTCATCTTTCGTGTCTTGTCAAATCTAACATTATATTATTTATCAAAGGCACACATTGTCAGTCAACATTTTTCATCGACCATACAGATTAATATAAAAACTAAAAAGAGAATAAAAAATAAAACTAAACTAGTCTGTATAACAAATTTTTTTTCTCTTTTTCTACTATCGAAACAAGGTTGAATTTATTTGTCTCAAAGAACAATACCATAATAAGAATCTATTTTTATCAATTTATACACTGGAAGATAGCGCTTTTTCGATTCATTTTTAAATTTTTATGACACAAAAAAATCTTTTCTCTCATTTATTCAGTTTCTGTTATACACATATATATATATATACATTGATGATAGATAAACATAACGAGAGTATGACAATGAACAGAGTCTAATATTTTTTTTTTCTTTTACAAAATATAATTAGGTAATACTTGACAAGTCTATTGAGAATATTTTTGCAACTTTTATTTCGAATGATTTTCATTTGAAGAAATATTCTTTACTTATCATCATATTATTTTTTTTTTAACAAAGAACAAAATTTTTAAAAAAAGAAAAAATAATAATTTAAACGTTTGTCATTTATTCGTTTTGTTAAAGTCGTTCTCGATATTGATTTAATATAGATTAATTTTAGATAATATCGATTGATATTATCTTTATTAGTAGATATAATAATATTTACCATAATTCATTTATCGAATATATTCCTATACAAACATAATTAGATTTTATTATTGATTTATTTATTTTACACAAACAATATATATTAAGATATAGATTAATGATATACTTAATAAATCATATATCGATATTCATTAATTAACTTTGATAATTTATTTTAGAGAAAATAACTTAAACTATTTGAAATAAAATTTATTTGTCGAATTTTATTATTTAAATATACTATATTAAAGAATAACTATTAAAACAAATCATTCTATTCTATGTAAAACATATTTATTTATCAAGAGTATGTGTAGATATAGAAAACACAGAGAAATAAACAATTCAAATTCGATTATGATCAGTGTATTAATTATATCGAAATTCAACATCATTAGAATATATTTCTAACAAGAGTAATATAATAAAAACAAGAAAACAAAATAAAAATGAGCTCTAACAAACAAAAAGGTTAGAAAGACATTGATCAGAATTTCTGTTGCAGTTATTTGCGTTATTTAAATACATTAAATAAAGGTGTACGATCTATTTGAAAATCGAGTTCTATTAATGATCTATAGCGAAAGAAATCTTTCTAAATTAAAGGTCGAATCAATAAAGAATTTCTTATGTTTTATATTTAATTAACAGATTTTCATAGTTGATCAATGAGAATCTCTAAACATAATCACAAAATATTAAATATAAACATTAAATTAATCTTTCCATTCAATATTAGATGAATATAAACAAGTTATTAAATTATTTCACATATTTAATTATTAATTTAAATGATTAATTTTATAGAGCATTTTATCATTGTAGAATAATCTATTCAAATACTAAAATTCAATCTGATATGATAGTCAGTCTATGACAACAAATATAATAATTAGCTAATTAAATTAATTATGATATTGATGCAAGTTGGAGTAACATATCACTATCATGGTTAGAAACCGTATAGAACTGTTTGATTTTATTCCTCAAAAATAAATCAACGTTATTATTGTATATTAAGCATGATTGTACATCATATACAGTTAATTGATCGATGTCATTTATTTGAAATTATCTGTCTCTCTTTTTTAAATTACTCTTTTTAACATCGTGGTAAGTTTATTAAAAGATAAATTCGTCTATATATCGGCTAAATAATTCGTTAACAGCGTGACATCATAAACTTGGAGTATGCATAACTGAGAATTATCAGCTGGTTTAGGTATGATTTTTACATGTTGTACGAGTCTCGATTTACTTTAGTTGCCATGAAAAAATTACCACTCTAGAGCTTTGTTCAAAGAAGTTATTAACGAAAAACCAGCGTTAGAGACGGAACATCAAAAAAGGATATCAATTGTCACGTGATATATTTTGGTTTTTAAAAATTTCCATATGTTGCACCCTTGTCGAAAACTTAACACGCGATACTAGATACCCACACCCTAAGGCCACCAAATTCTGATGTAAAATTACTTTGAGCATGTCTAGGTTTTACAAAAAATAAAATCTATTCGGCGTTAGCGATGTGACTGAGTACGACTTTACTACCAATCAAATGCTCTGGTAACGAACTGAAAAGTTTGAAATCGATTTCAAGGGGCTCATGTTAATGGTAGGAGTCCCTTGGATGATAATACTAGAGCAAACCTTTTCGTTTCAACACTGTCTAAAGGCTTTGAAAGGTTGATTTTTTTGGAAGGAACTTTTTGAAGTTCGATCTCGCTGAAAATTTTACCATATATGCGACTCTTACTCTAGAGCCTATCCTGAAGTTTTCAAGTTTTTTCCTTATTCAATTCTCGAGATATTCACTAATTACTTCTTAATTAGCTAATTATTAATTAGTTAATTAATTAATAACCATGTGAAAGAACAGATAATTTTACATAAGTCTATGCAAAAGCAATTCACTCAACAAAACCTATACTGGTAGAGAATTGCACTTAAATACAACGGATGACAGTGACGTAACCAGGATTTTTAGACCAATCAGCAAACCTTCCTTGAGTCGAAAAAACACGGTGGGCAAAATGAGCAAGATTTTTATCGATAGGCCAGAACTTTTTTGACCCAACGAAGTACTAATAACGTAAAAAAATACAAAAATGAAAATGAGGTTGTTTTATCAATACAAAAAAAGAAATAAGATGTTTTTGTTAACAAAAAAAAAAAGATGACATGAGACTCTTTTAATCAAATGTACATGAAACTCAGATTTTATGTTTGAGTCAGATGTGTTCTAGTCTATTTAATGTCTTTTTTTGCGAAGAAAAATTACCGCTAAATAACCTATTAGTATTAGGTCACTTTTCATTCAACATACGGGAGTATTAGTGTTTTAAAACAGAACTATAAAATTACAAATGCACAATTGTATATATGCATGCCTGTTCTTTTCTTTTGCCTTTGCTTATATTATATTACCATGGAAGAAGGAACAAAGCGATGAACTAGATGAGCTAGACTATAGTTCATTTTGTCCCATACCCGTATTATCAGAAGAGACGAAAGAAAAAAATATATTTACGAAGGTGAACAAGTAAAATTTCAATGGACAATTGCCCATTTGCCAATTTCTGGTTACGCCACTGACGGGTGAATGTCCCGTTTTCGCTGATTTAGTACATATATAACTGATTGAGTTTATTATTTAATTCAATAAATAAAAGTTAATTTATGTATTTAAATATTTTTCTAGAGAAAACTATTTAAATTGAATACTTGAAGAGCGTGATGATCTTTTCCTTCAAATATCATTTATTAACAAAAGAATAAGTGTCATGAAAAGCATCTAATTGAGACAGAAATGTGACTTTCAATTAATATAAAACATAATCAATTTATTGATCTAATAGAAAATCATTTGAAAATACTTGATGAAACTTACGAAGTTTTATAGACAAAAGTAAAACATGATACATATATTTTAGAGTATCGATATGATATCGTATCAAGACAAATAATAAACAAATACATTTAATTATTCATCAATAAATTTTTTGTAAAATATTGTTTATTTATTTTTTCTGTAACATATGTAATAAGAATAAGAGAAGAATTATTGATAAAATCTCTTATATTCATATAAATGATAAAGATTTACCGTCATATATTTGACTGATATATTAAGAAACTAATGAAGATATTGAGTTAAATATAAAAAAAGCAAAAGAAATAATATGGACAATAGACAATATGAATTGTTTTAAAATGATTTGAAAATATTGCTCTATATATATAGATCATGAGTAACAACTATTCTTGTTAGATGACATTCAACGGTAAGAATATTTATAGAAAACATTATATTCTCGATTAGACTAAACTTTTTTCATGGTTCATTTATTGTTCCCCCTCAAAACCCGCCCTGTACGTCGTCGTGGTGTGGGGGCGAACACTGAACAGGAGAATGCTCGTTGAGGCTATGCCATCAGTGATGAAAGCTCCGGCTGAAAAATCACCTAGGGCGCTACGCGAGGTGGACAGGCTCAATGAGAACCCTGGAAACGACGGCCAACACAGGCGGTGATTGGGTGGCCGGTCTAGAGCGGGCATAAAGATCTTCTTCATAAACGGTCAGCCACCTTACCTGCGTTCTTCCGGCAAGGAACCAGGAAATTCTCTGCCTACGTAATTCACTATGAGACAAAACCAAAATACTGTCACGACTAACGACGTAAACGGATCCCAATCATCAAGAGTGAAACCCGCGTCCGGTAGGGTCGGAAGTAAGGCCGACTCGGTCGTCATCAGGCGAAATCCTTACAATTCTTACAACTCTCAAGAAAAACGTTTTTCGTTCAAGAAACTATTTCGTGTTGGTACATGGAACATAAGAACACTACTAGAGACAGATGCAGCTACCATCCTCGTCTCAGAACTTGAAAAAGCAAGAATCAACATGATGGCTCTCCAAGAAGTACGCGGCTGCAGGAGTGGCTCTCGCACTCGATCAGACCGCCGTCGCATCTATGATCTCATGGCACCCAATCAATGAAAGACTGTTGACGGCCAGATTCAAACACAACTTCGGCTTTCTCTCATTAACAGTAGCCTACGCCCCCATAAATGAGACGAGTGACATTGACAAAGATGCCTTCTATCAACAAATTGAACAAGCAATGAAAACGACACATCAAAGCGACCTTATCATTTGTCTTGATGACTTCAATGCTGTTATGGGAACGTCAAGAATCAATATGAAACACGTCATTGGCCCGTATGGAAGTGGCACCCCAAACGACAACTCCGAGAGGCTACTGAACTTCTGTTTGGGAGCTGGCTTAAGAATCAGTGGTTCATGGTTCAAGCGTAAGGATATACACAGGCACACTTGGTTCTCAAACAACGGGGTGACCGTCAAGAAAATCGACACATTTTGGTAAACTCTAAATGGTCTGCCCTGCAAAATTGCCACGTCTATCGTAATATGGAATTTGACACAGACCATCGACCTGTAATCGCTACAATGGCGCTAAGGCTAAAACGCACAAGCGAGAAAAAGTCACATACATTATGTTATAACATTAGGAAGCTGGAAGATCCTGCAGTGCAACCTCAGTACGCAGTGAAAATAAGCAACCGCTTCGCTGCATTAGCAATTGACGGGACCTCCAACTGGAACAGATTCAAAGATACATTAAACGATGGGGCAACAAAGCAACTAGGTATTCGCAAACAAATCAAGAAGCCCTAGGTCAGCGACACTACCCTCACATTGGTTGAGAAAAAGAGATAAGCAAGACTTCTTAGCAAACATGATGAATACAAAAAATTGAACAAACAATGCAAGACAAATCTAAAACTGGATCAACAACAATGGGCTGACAACATGGCAAGAGGCGGCACTCATCAGAGGTGAAGTGAGGGACGCTTTTGCTACCTTTCGACGCTTAGCTAAGACCATCACACCCGTCTCTAGCCCAATCCTGGACGCAAACGGGAATCTGATCAGCGACAAATCACAAAAAGTGGAATGCTGGCATAGCTATTATGCTGGACTTTTCAACCGACCAAACGCACCCGATTCCGAGGAACTGACTACCGCTGCCCAATCGGCCATCGAAGACCCAACCATCAATTGCAGCGAACCAACGATGAAGGAAGTTATCAACTGTCTAAACAAAATGAAAAACGGCAAAGCACCAGGCATTTGCAATATCACCCCGGAGATGATGAAAGCTGGAGGTGTCGACTGTAGTATCTGGCTAACCAATATTTACCAGGATGTCTGGCGTTCCGGAGTAATTCCTTCGAATTGGAAAAAAGGCATTATTCTACCATTCTATAAAGGAAAAGGTAACAGGCAGGAGTGTAAAAACTACATAGGCATCACATTACTGTCCTGCCCTGGCAAACTGTTTGCGTGAATTCTATTGTCAAGAGTGAAGAACTTGCTTTTGACCAAGCGCAGGAACGAGCAAAGTGGCTACACACCAGGCCGATCAACGGTGGACAGAATCTTCACATTACTCACACTGCTTCAAACACGGCGCGAATACAACCGCTCACTCTGGATCGCCTACGTTGACCTCAAAGCAGCATTCTACTCGATCGATGCAAACGCTCTTTAGCTTATACTGACAAGTCTCGGCGTTCCCAAGAAAATCGTTGATCTAATAAGGGAACTGTATTCTGGCACATTCAGCTGCGTTCGCGTCGACGGTCAACTATCCGACTGGCTTGAAGTCAAAAGCGGTGTTCGCCAAGGGTGCACAATTGCTCTGGATCTGTTTCTAGCACCAATGGTCTGGCTACTCAAACGAACCGTACACCGAGGGTTGCTCGGCGATACACTGGGTAACGAAGTATTCACTGATTTGAACTTTGCGAACGATGTAGCACTTCTACTGACATGGGAGGTCATGCAGCACGTAGAAATCAACTGGTCAAAGACAAAAATTCAAGAAACCAGAACCGAACCGACTAACAACAACGCACTATCTGTAGGCGGCCAAAATGTGGAGGTGGTCGACTCATTCGTCTACTTAGGTTGCACGATTAACAAAACAGGCAGCAGTATACCAGAAATCACCAGAAGGATTGCAATCGCTCGGAACTGCATGAAGACCCTGGACAAATCCATGTGACGCTCAACCATATCGCTACAGACTAAAATCTGTCTTTACAACTGCTATATATTACCAGTCCTTCTGTACGACACAGAGACCTGGACAATAACTGGCTCGGTCGAGAAAAAATTAGATGTTGTCGACAACTGGTGTCTTAGACGAATTCTCCACATACCATACACGAAACACATCACAAACAAAGAAGTCTGTGAACGCACCGGCCAACCTGAGATTAGCACAACTATCAAAAGCAGACGACTACGACAACTCAGACACATAGCCAGTGGCGATCCCCTCTCAGACCACACCAGAGCACTGCAAGCAGGCATTAATGGACCACGATGTGGATGGGAACGCCCTCGAGGCAGACCACGCCACACGTGGATCCTCTTCGTCGAAGATGACTTGCGTTCATTCAATCTAGGTCTCTTCTCCGCCTGGAAAAATGCTCAAGACAGGCAAAAATGGCGTAGTCTTGTAGTAAAATCAACGTCCAGTAGGATACGCTACAGATGATGATGATTTATTGTCACTTTATGTTGAATGCTGTCAATCAATTATTCAACAGTTAATTCTCCAAATTGTATGTATATTCGATTTGAAAATGTTCTTCAAGAAATTTTAAATAGAAATTTTATTATATGAATAAGCTGTCTAACGGTAAGCTACTTGTTAACATATCTACTAAAACCGATACATCACTTCATATATGTACCGAAATATTTGAGATTTTTTTTTAAATTTCAAGTAAATATGTGACTAGTGAGAGAGAGTCTAACTTTGTATCGATTCTGAAAAAGTTATCGTTGTAGATAATATTAAATGAAATATAACATAGATATATGTATATAGACATTGGTATCAATTTTTTTAATATCAAATTGAGTAAAACTCATTAGTTGATAATCAGATCAATATTAAATATTGATTAGAACTATATTCGAATAATTACAGTTCGAATGTCAATAGTCTATTGATGAATATAATAATATCCATCAAAAAATATATTCTAGATAGTAAAATATAAGTGAAATAAAAATAAATTGTTTAATTTATTTTAATTAAAATAAGTTTCAATTTATTTCGAAGAAATAAAAACGAAAGTAACTGATATTGAATAATAATTGATGTTATAATTAAGTTGAATATTTAATTATATATTAATATGGATAAGATTTTGAATAATCAATATCTAAACCATTATCACATTGTTCTTGATGTTTTTGATCAAGATATTTTAAGAGAACATCTTCATAAGCTTTTTTTCCTTTGTATATAGAAACATCATCTGGCCAACTTCGTATAGCTGAAGCTAATCGTCCTGGTACACCTGCTTCTTTAGCTATTTCAACAATTGGAATAAAATAAGGACGAATAGTAAAAAGAATAGCTCCACTTCTTGGTAATCGTCTAAGTGTTTGTCTTTCACTACGAAAATAAATATTTTCAATTGGTGGATTTGGTTTAGCATTTATCCATCCAATACCAAATTGATCTTCAGAACCAATTGAATTTGACCAAGCTAAATCTCCATCTGTTTGAATAAAATAATTATGTCTAATAACAGGATGTTCAGGATTCATCTTTTGAAAATATCTTTCCATACTATGTTGTAATTTTTCTTTAAATTTGGGAACATCACCTGATAAATGAATTTGTGCAAGAGGCATATTAAATTTATCTTGAAGACGCCAAAATCCCGGAATAATAATTGAACCAGCTTTAAGATAATATTGTCCGTCAGATCCTTCAATCATTAGAGCTAAATCATCTTGAATTAAAAGTGATGCATATTTAAGAGGATCATCACTATTTATACTATAGATTTCTCCTGTTGTTTTAATTCGAATTTTTTTATCATTATTATTATTTAATTCATATTGAAATAATGATGGATAACGATGAACTAAATATTCACAAAGTAATTCCATTGTTTCATGTGCAGCATCATATGCTTCAGGTGCTGTTTTACATAAAAGATGAGCTCTTTCTTCTGAAAACCGATCAAGTTTTACTTGATGATATTTACTCCATTTATTATCTAATTCAATCCAATCATTTAAATCTAAACGTCGAATTCCCATTGTTATAAAATAATCAGGTCCATACTTAAATGGACGATATGGTAATGGACGAGTTGTTTCAATTGACCAATCAGGATAAGCAACTGGAATAGGTGATTTAAATGAAACTGGAATCCATTTACCAAATGTTCTCCTCGTAGAAGATTTACTCTTTGTTGATTTTCTTCGTCGATATTTAATGATCCTTAATAATGATAGAATA
>CAJNOP010000376.1:0-47886 GCA_905250075.1 Rotaria sp. Silwood1
CTAATTACAGACAGATTGTTTTATTATAACCATTTAGACATATATATATTTTGTCACTATCATTTTACTTAATCCTTCACAGATGCAATAAAACAGTCGTGCGTATTTTATAATGACACATTATTGATGTAGGGTCGTTAATCGTATATTAACAACATTTGTCAGTTTATGCGGAGACTGCTAATTTTTGCCATACATACTTCAACACTCTTTTTAAATTATGTTTCACAAAACATTAAGAAAATTGATGGTGTTTATTATATTGATGAAGACTTATCATAGAAATGTTTATATATTGTGCATACAAATGAAGAACAAAACAAACATTTTTCTAAGGAGTCTCCTCTTGAGCAGTAGCTGTTACTTGGAGATATATAATTTTAATTCATATTTTAGTAAATAATCAAGAATCCACGATATTGATTCATAAATAACAGATCATGATCGAGACTTTATGATGAAGAAAAAATAAATATTTGTAGAAGTATACATTACATTTGTTTAGTCAGATTTCGATGAGTAGATATGTTGAGACTTCATTGATTTCATACAAAAGCGTATATATTTTCAAGGTTTTTTTAAAATTCTATCGATTAAATTTGTACGATCTGTTAGGTAGCGACTAATCGTACTAATGGTATAAAAACGTATATCAGCTTATATCTTTAAAGTTCTTCTTGAAAATACATTAATGAAATATTTCAATTCGATGACGAACAAATTGAATTATGTTTCTCGTATGAGTCTGAGTCGACTCTTAATATCACTTATGTAAAATGACAGAACAAGTGTTTTGTAAGGTAGAAAGATTAAAAAAAAGTTGCAAAAGGTCCAAATCTAAAGTTATCCACTCGTAATAAGCTATAAAACTCGTACACTCATTGACCGAATCGAGGATGACAGTGAAACACGACCGGTTCTTATGAGAATCAATATTGACTTTGTTTTTCAAGAAATATTAACTCTCTGCATTATCCCTATTAAATGTTCTGATATCAAGGGATCTATTTCATGAATTCAAAATCCAAGGCATTCAAACTAATTTATTTTTAAATATTCTAGGACGATAATAAACGAATAAGAAGTATTGTTTATTTATCGCTTTTATTTCGCTTGTATAGACAATATCACAAATTATTAACAACAATACTTATGAAACAAATATTAGTACTAATATTTTATTCATGTCAATCATATTCATGTATTTAATATAATTGATGAGAAAAGTCATTTGATAATTAGTATAGATATATTGATAAAAATTAAGAGCGTTAAAAATTATTCTTTTGTATTATCATTTTCCAAAATCATTAAAGTAATATTTACTCGAAATTTATCTATATTTATTCTTCTGTACAATTATTTGTTTATTATTTCTATATTCTTTATCTATGAAAGGTTTCAATAATTTTATTACTGATTTTGAATTACGATGTGCTAAATTGTTGTTTTATTGTTAAATTTTGATCTAGTAAATATCTTGTTTCTGTTATTATGAAGAGTTATGATTATTTTTTATCATTACAGCTCATTCAAAGTTTTTATGAAAGCAAATTTATATTTTATTGAAAATTTTCCAATATATAATTTATTAAATTATTTCAATATTGAATCATACGAACTGGGTTGAAAAGAACAATTAAAAAAAAACGATTATCTCAAGAACACAAATAGATTTCTCAATAATATTTCATTCTAACCTAAAGTATAACATAAGAAAGTTCTTTTCTTATAATACTTATAGTTGAATCAATTTTTTTTTATTTATATCCAATGATTGTTTATAATATAATCATATAGAAATAGATTTCAATTACCTGAAAAATAATTCAAAAAACACGTCTTATATCTGATGACATATAATATATTTTAACTGCATCAAAAGAGAATCATAATTCTGAAAAATCATCCTTTACACTCAGTTGATTGTTCGTCCCAAGAGAGTAATATCATTCTTGTTGAAGTGAAAAACTAACATACATGTAAGTATTCGCATGAATTAATGTATCTTTCTTATGTCTATAATATTTGTAAAAAGAAAATTATCATTATGCTTATCTTTTGTATATAGTCGAAATAAGAATTATTCCTATCCAGTATAACGAAGACTTCTATGTTAAAGATGTATGACTGATGTCAAAAGAAAAAAGAAAGAAGCATGAGCAGAACAAAAAAAAAAAGAATAGATGCCCCCGGTGAGGCTCGAACTCACGACATCCGCATTGCTCCGATACTGTGTATAAGTACGGCGCTCTAGTCCAACTGAGCTACGGGGGCCTATAGAGAAGTAGAAACAAATTGCTACTTATTCAGAACATAATGTTAGAGTCGTATATTTAGTGTCACTAATAAATGATAAATTTAAATTCATAAATAATGTCAAGTTCTTTTTTTTTTTTTTTTTGATGCAGATGATTTAATTTCTAACAATATCTTTAATGAAAATTTTTCATATATGAAATTCAATTATTTCTAATATAAATTATTGTCACATCAACTATTTGATAATCATAATTATTAGAGAAAATAACAAATGAACTTCTGTGTTTTTTTTTAAAATT
Source organism: Rotaria sp. Silwood1 (assembly GCA_905250075.1). Taxonomy (NCBI): domain Eukaryota; kingdom Metazoa; phylum Rotifera; class Eurotatoria; order Philodinida; family Philodinidae; genus Rotaria; species Rotaria sp. Silwood1. The sequence continues at coordinate 2,562 of CAJNOP010000376.1, forward strand.
AATCATAATTTTATTTTGATCTAATAAACATGAAATATTCTCAAATAATTAATTTTTCATTATGTTCTCACAGGAGAATTTCATTTTAAAAAGAAAAACATATAGAAAGATAATTCATTTTTTTTTGACTTTGTTCTTTTAAATGAATACAAGAGATATAGTCTTGAAAATTTCAGAAGAAAAACTAATACATTCAATATTATGAAAATATTTTGAGGAGAAAATAAACATCAAGTATTCATAAATTTGAAACGAATGATTAAAATAAAGTTCACCTATCACTTTATCGTAATAGAGAGAGGAGAAATAATAAATAGCAAGAAAAACTTAAAAATTATTTTTATGTTGATTTATGAAAGTATATTTATTGCTTTTTTTTTACTATTAAATTCATTATTTATGATGATATTTCTATTTAATCATTTACTGCCTTTCATTTCGTTCTAATAAAATTTCAATATATATATCGAGAACGATATATTTTAATTAAAAAAAGTTGTTTATTTACATGAAAATCAACTGATTCAATTTCGTTTTCATTGTAATTATAATTTTATTATATACACAAGGTTTATATTAGAATTTATCCAATACATTTTCTGATGAATTTGTTATAATGATATAACGTAAGTTAGTACTAATAATTATTTTGTAACGCCAAATATATCAAAATCAACAAATATTGATATTGCATTGATAGAAACAAATTTTACTGATGAAACTATATAGTAGATTAGTGATTATCTAGCAATCTTGCTTGGTATTTTGGAATAAATATTATTATAACAAAATCTATCTATTTAATTAAATCTTTATTAGACATTTTGATATTATTATTATTAATTTCCAACGCAAGTTTAAGTTTGATTGTATTTTTGGTGATTATGTCATTATCTCTCGTTCGAGCTCTTAAAAAATCAATTGACATTAATTCAACTTCTTGTAGTTGATTGGTATTTAGAATAAGATTTAGATTAAATGCATATGACTATGAAAGTATATGTGGTGACATTTATGAAAATTTACCAGATACAAATATTTCTGATAAGTAAATAACGAGAAACAATTGAAAAATATCTTAGTACAGAAAAAGGACAAAACTTTAAACAGTTTTCCAAAAGATACGTCATTAAATTTTCTATTATAACTATATGAAAAGTCTTGTGATTTATTTTGATGAGCTTTTAGAAAATTAATAGGAAGTATGCATGATGAGTTGCTACTGTTCATTGAATTTGAAAGTATTAAGAGCATTTTTTTATAATATCTATTTTGCATATCTCTCTGCATAGATATGTCATAACGATCTGAATTTTGTTTTTGCGAAGATGTGTGGTGATTTTGTCTACAATAGCCAATGTAATAGGTCGCCTTTAGAGCTAAAAGAGAAGATGTACGATATGCTATCATATTTCACTTTTCATTCATTCGAACGATTTTTGAGCTTTAAGAAGATCACTGATGAGCTTCTTACAATAAACTTATTTTCAACAACAAATGTACTGTTTCTAGATTGTTTAAGATATGATATTTTTGGTGAAAAAATAATAGTATATTACACATCTTTCTTTTTAACTCTCTATCAAAACCAATTAACTTAATTTAAAAGATGTCTCTTTTATATAAATTATTGTAGACAAAGGCATCATACATCGTCGCAGAAAAATATTCAGATAGTTTTGACATATCTGTATAGTAAGAAAATAGATATTTATTATTAAAAGTATTATGAATACTTTCGATACAATGAACAATAACAACTTTTCATACATTATTTCTGTTAATTTCGTAAAAATCCATCAAAATAAGTCAAAATAGTTTTTCGTACAATTATTTTAGAAAATTTAATCACGTGTGTTTTGAAAAAAAAAGTTAACATTTTATCATTTAAGTGTAACCAGTATATTCAATTGTTCTTCTATTTAATGCTTATACGACGATCATAAAATATCTTTAAGTTGATTTTATAGAGCCTTTATCATGCTTCGATAATATATGAAAGTTTTGCACTTCGCATTAGTTTGATTCACTTTAAATATCTCTTCAAACGCTTGTAAATCAATATCTGATATTTGTTTCATTTAGCTAAATATACCTGATGACCTACGGATTTGAATATGCGTTGGTTGACTTATTTGTGTTTGCTATTATTTTTCGAATTTTGTGTATTTGGTTGTTATGTAACTTCAAATGTTGATATTGATATATTTTGTTCAGATAATACTATTGTCGAATTAAATAAAACAGCAATAGGTTGAGTTCTTTCTTATAAAAATAAATTCTATATCATTTTTAGATGAAAACCAACTCCAGAATAATATAAATTAAAAGTATGAAATATAATTGACATTTTTCTATCAGAAATAGAATGCTACTGATGAAAAAAATCTGTCATAAATATTTACTATCGCACAGATCAGCCATAATAATCTCATTAGCAATCAATATTGTATTCATTTTATGATTAATGATGAATTCTTTAGACTTATTTAATCTATTATTATATACAATAAAGAATTAATCAAACCTGAAAGTCATATATTACTTAAATAAGCAATGAAAATCAAATACTAGTTGTATCATTAATAAAATTAGTGAAAATGTAAAGAATAATATCTTATCAGTCAATTTAAACTTAATATAATTATGTTAGATCGTAGATATTATCAAATTTCGTTAAGAATAATTAAGTTAAACAAAATTTGGAAATAGTTACAATATCAAGAGACTTCTTTTAAATATTAAAAAACAAATAAAAAGTTTGATTATGTATCAAAAATGGATTTATAAACATGTAATTATTTAATAACATTATCCTTAACAATTATTTTTTCTGTCCATTCAATCTTCCAACATCAGTTGTATATATTCTATCATTGCTTTGTATCATATAGTTCTTTTTTTATTTGTAGTAGTTAATAGTGTCTCTCATCCTAATCTTAATGGTACTTATATTGAAATATATTTGGCATTAAATAATACTCTTGTCAAGTAAACACAATTGTGTTTGTACGATATTGATTTTCTATAGTGATATAATAGTAATGTTCAAAATTTCTAGGTATCTTTTGATAGATACAACTTTTTAAAGTTTTTATATTTAAGAGTCAAGTTTCTCTAGTATAATCCAACCGCTAATTTAATGACAATATATGTTTTTATAACGATTTTCTTTTTTTGTCGATAACTATCATTCGATCAATGTTAGCATAATCAACTACAGAAACGGAAAATCATTATTATTATTTTACATCTGTCTTAGAAGTTTTTTCTCCTCGGAATGAGTGCAACTCTAGCATAAATCATTGAATAATTGATATGAATATAAGAATAACAAAAAACAAATGTCGCACAAACATACAGACTTCGAATTTCGATGAGTACTATTACTCTTTATTTTCTAATAAACCTTCTGTTTTTTTTTTTGTAAATTTTTGTCTATAATATGAAAAACTATATAATCCATATGATATTTGATTTCGCGAATGACGACATGCATTTATTGCTCTAGTTATAGATACATCAATGAAATCAAATAAATACTAAACAAGATCTTGCAACAAAAACTAATACATATACGTATATACAGATATGATGTTTGACGTTAAATTTATTGCTTGTAATATTGACTCAGAAATTTAATAGATAATGCATTTCTTAACGACAACTCGAACATTCTATTTTTAAATTTGATATAAGTAAATATTGAAACATTCTTAATCATATAATTTAACAAGAAGAATTCGATAAAATCGACAATGAAAGAAAAGTATTTGATTTGTATCAAATTTTTTCTTATATGTCAAATTTGTATAAAAAAAAAGATCTAGTGTTACATATACACTATTTTCAAAACTTATTTTTTAATATTTTAAGAATATACAATTACTTGAAGTAAATATTTTATTTTAGTTATAGTTTCAGTAAATGACAAATTTTCACTTGATTAGATTGACTGATTATGTCCATGCATGAAACCCCCCCCCCCCCCCACACTCTTTTTTTTTCTTAATCGACTTTTTCTAATAACAACTAATCTAATTTCAATAAATGATATGAATTTCATTCTTGAATTCATCAAACTGAATATATTATTTCTCAAATTGAATTTGAAATTCTAATTGAAAACGATTTATAATTAGTTCATGTCAATTTATGCTTATCATTCATTTTCAAAAATATAATATCGATGACTTCATTTTATTTTTATTTTTACATATATATATATATTATTTGCAAAAAATTCGCTTCTACCGCTTTTAAGCAAAAAAAAAGGAAACCATAAAAATTGCATATGCACATAAACATACATACATAATAAAGCATAGCCGAACGAAAAGAAAAACAAAAATAAAACAAAGCAAAATATAAAAAATAAACGTAATTTTAAAGAATCACGCAAACAGATGAATGTCCTACTGCACCTGACTGTCCAAGATGATGATGATGGTGATGATGATGAGAAAATGGTCCTGAATTTGTATTATTAGCATTAGGTTTTGATACAGGATGATGATTATTAACAGTTGAAGGTGGAGATGGTACGACTGGAATATTCTGTGATGGACTTTGATTTGGAACAAGACGTGGTGAATTTGTATTATGTATTGTTGATCGTTTACGAGTTTTAATTTGTGTTCGTAATTGATCAACATCATATCTTAATTCAGTTATTTGTCCTCGTATTATATCAATTGCACCTTTATTAGCATGTATTGTTGTTATAAGTATTGGATCAATTGTTGGTACAGCTATTGTTGTTGTTGTTGTTGTTTGTTGTTCACGATTGATAGATTTTGCTTCTTTATTAGATAAAGAAAGTGAAGAAGATGAATGTTCATCATTATTTTTTGACACTTTAAGTAATGTTGTTGATTCTGATTGTGATGAAATTAAATTTTTTCCTTGTAATGTTGGTTTTGACGCTTCAACTATTTTTCTTAATGCTTCCTAGAAAAAGGCAAAGAAAAAAAAAAAAACAACAAATTTAATTTTCTAGTACAAAAGGTGAAATCCGATTTCATTCAATCTAATGAAGAATATATACAATATAAACAAAATACAAAACAACAAAACACAAACAATAATATTTATATGAAAATAATAATATTTAAAATTTGATAAAATATTTGCTTGCTCTATGATTATATATATATATATATATGTATATTAATTAAATCATACTTAATGATTAGATTTTATTATCACCAATGTCGGTGTTTATCTAGAAACACTCTTTTGCATGTTTGAATACAATGTGAAAAAAAAAAAAGAAAACGAAGAATAATGAGCAAAATAAAACAAAACAATACAATACATATGACAATGGGAAGTACAACATCGTCGGGTTTTTTTTTTCCTATTATAATCACTAAACCCTCTGTACCTGAGAGGCACTTTCTGACCATAATGATTCTAGAATAGAAAATAAAAAACAATAAAGAATAACTTCTTCTTGTTTTCTATTGAATGATTTAGTTTTCAATGAGTTTCTCATTAGTATATTTAAGGATAATAAGGAGAAGACAAGCAATATGGGTTGAAGAGATAAGCTTATAAATGAAAAAAGTATAAAAATAAACAAGCAGATTTTTAAGTATAAGATTGACAATATTCAAAGGAATATAATAGATTTTAAAACAACTACTTACTGAGTTTGTCATGTTCTTGTTGTAATTTTTCCCAATTCTCACGATTTGTCTTACAACCATCAAAAAGTGGATTTAAACCAGGATCAACATCGGCAAGCATCTATTTTGATATTTTTCATATTAAATTATGAAAGAAAATTCAATTTACTTTATAAAGTGGAAGGCAGATTGAATCAATAAAACCAACTATGAAAGAGATTTTTTTTTAAATTAAAACTCATTATATTATAAAAACAAACCTTGCATTTTCGGTAATTCATCTTTTTTTTCTCTATCCATCATTGGCTAAACAAAAAAACAAATAAACATATATTTTCTTAAAAAATGAAAATAAAAAATATCTAAACATACAATTGGTTCAACATGTAATTGATTTCTTTCAATATCTCCTTGTTGAAAAAATTCACTTGCAACTAATTTAGCAACAACTTGTTGAATTTCCCATGGTTTACAAATAGCTGCTACATCACATGCTGTCATCATCATTCCTCTGAAAAATTTGAAAAACACAAAAAAAAAAAATAAATTTTCTTAATTGAATGATTTTATGAAAATTTTTATACCTAAGTAATTCTTTTTTTCCTGGATCATCCCAATGTTCTTCATTAGCTTCGACTAATTTTTGAAATTCACCTCGTTTTCTGCAAATAAAAGAAAAAAAAAACAAACATTTTTTTTTGATTTTCATTATAAACAAATTCTTTGATTTATTTATTTTATACCGAAAATAAAGTGCTAAATCAGTTGATAAAATTGCTGCTTCAACATAACGAATAATTAATTTATAATCATCAGGTGATAATGTTTGTAAAATATTATTTCCCTCAGTTTGTAATATCATAATACATTGATCAAAATGATGATGTTCAAGTGTTGATGTTGTATATAATTTTGCAAGTGGTGCATCAACTTTTGCTTGAAAAGCATTATTTGTTCCACGATGATCAAGATCATGACTTAAACATGCGATTAATAAAGCAATACGTTCTAAGTCACTCATACAAACATTCATACCACCAGTCTAGAAAAACATTGACATACATTTATATTCATGTTAAGAAGTTGATCTATTTTAGATTTTTATGAAAAAATTGCAGAAATCATTGAATAATTTATTATAGAATATTGAATAGAAGAAATCTACTTTATTTTAGGACTATCTTAAGTGACAAAATTTGGTTTGTTTACTAAATTATGACCGAGAAATTACTAAATTCAGATATTTAAAAAAGAGACATATGGTAAATTATAGACTGGATACATAATCGATAATTCAATCACTAGATATAGTCATTTTTAACTACCCTTAGGGTACTCACAATGAATTGAAACTGAACTATTCTTTGATTAGATAATTCTACTAAGGATTCAAAGATACTAGCAGAATCTTTACAGAATTCTATATCATAAATTCATTGTTCATAGTGACAAAAATTTTGACCATAGGAATCCAACAATAACCATCAAACTAGAATTCCAAAAAGATTGTAAAAAAAATCAACAATCATCATCTACTCCAGCAAAACAAAACTCTGTTGAGAATTCAAAATCTCTAATAGAATAATATCTGCATTCTATTGATACTATGAACTTTGAAAGCACTTAGCTGTCAAGAAGTTTTCAAGAGGTAACGAAAAGAATCTTGTGTTTAGAAGAGCAAAAATCTCAATAGATATTTCAATATATTATATTTTATAGCTTCATGCTTTTTTTTTTACTAAATATTACTAACGGAGAAAATATTGTGAAATCTTCAAAATTCTACAACTACTGTCAATATTGTTCGGAAAACATCAATAGTTCACAAATCGTCATCGAAGTCAAATCATTGATAGTTCTCTAAAGACACTTCTGTTGAATTATGAAGGGACGAATCAAACCAGAAAATAATAATTTTAGTGAACTCGATGGTAATCTAGATAAAACTATTCTAGAATATATGTGTATCACATCTATCAAAATTCTTCAATACTCATTTTTTTTAAAATTTCTTTACTCAATGACTTGCCCTTTTAGGTCACCTTTCTTAACCTATGTTCAAATTGATATAATTCATAAGATAATTCACTTAAAACTAAAGAATATTTTCCAATAATCTTTCGTTTTGATCGAGATAAATTTTTTGCTGATAGTTTCAATTCCGATCCTAATGCTGAGGAGCATCACTAAAAGTTGATGATGCACATTCTTAATCTCGATACTTCATCTTATGTAAATTCTATTTCTAACCTTTAATTGACATGGCTTCTAAAAGTATCAAGCTAATCTATGTCAAATTAATAATCACAAAAAAAGAAAAGCTCTTGTTTGTCAAGTGTTACTATTTTGATTTAATTTATCTACATAATTAATTCCTATCAAGTATAATTATCTACTTGTTCATAAATAGTTAAATAAAGATACTGTTTTTGTTTTTTTATCTTTCATAAAGAAAAACAACAGAAACTATTTTTCAAAATCTCGATTTTGTTTTTTTTTTGTTTATCTTACTGTAAGCATTGAAAACATTGTTTGAGCAACATTAAAAGCATGTCTCCAATTATGATAAATCACCGGTCGATAATTTTTCTTTACACTTAATACCCATCGACATATAACATCATGTGGTATACGAAATTTTTTTGGTAAATCTAATTCAACAAACATTCTTATACTAGCTAAAACTGTTTCATCATCTGTTAAAACCATATCATTAAATTCCCATGCATATAATCTTAATTGATTTGCTTCAGGTATTGATATTTGTGCAACACGTTGAACATCTTCTTCTGGTGCAATAACATGATATGATAAAACTTCAAATGCAACATTTTGTTTTGCTGTTAAACGAACAACATTTTCATATTGACGAGTATTATGAATACCCAAACCACAAAAAACTGAAAAAGCCTAAATAAATTAAATTAAATTTTTATTTTCTTATTATATAAATACAAAACAGAAATGAACAACATACTTCAATAATTGCAACATCATCTTCAGTAAATACTCTTCCATTTAATTTATTCATAACTTGTGTAACACCAATAACATGACCATCACTATCCATTATTGGTACACATAAAATATTTTTTAATTCAAATGTATCATCACCATTCGATGTTAACTAAAGCAACAAGAAAACAAATTGAATAAGAGAAAACATTTTTATTTTCTTAAATATTGGTTTATAAGATAAGTTTTGAGAATTGTTTTTTTTTTAAGATAAATTTGAGGCTTTATATCTCGTGACTTGATATTAAGCTTCAAACTTACCTAAAAAAAAGAAACAAACAATTCTCAGAACTTATGTTACAACTCAATAAATAAATAATTTACAAGATGTGCAAGAGCTTGATCATTCATTATTTCATTGAGATTAACTGTTTCCATAGTTGCAGCCACATGATAAGCAATTTTTGCATAACGAGAATTTTCGAGAAAATCATTTCTAAAATAAAAACAAATATTTATTTTTATTTTTAAAATGAAAAGACAAAAATAAAACAATATTTTGTTTTTGTTTTTGTTTTTTTTTTTGGAAATATTACATACGTTGTTACTTTAAATTCTTCACCATAAATCATATCAAATCCTTTGGAAAAATGGATATCCTATAGAAGAAATTAATTAAATAATTTTAAATTTATTGTTTTATTTTTTTGTACATTCAGAAAAAATAAAGATTTACTTCAGGCTTATTTGATGTTCCTTGTCGATCTAATATATAAACACAACAACGAGCACATTGCATAAGACCTTGTGATTCAATTGTTATTTTTTGTACTAAACGTTCAAGATCATTTTGTTCACGAAATAAATTTCGCGCTAAATTTAGAAGAAGCTAAAATTTTAACATAAAGCAAAAACATATGATTATTTATTAAATAATATATTCATATTTCTTTTCTTTTTTAATAATTTAAAATGTAAAATAAATATATATATATATATAAATCTGACCTTAAGTCTGACTAAAAGTGAGAAATTCTCTATATTTTTTTTTGTTGTATTATTTGATAACATATTTGTTGGCTGTAAATGACCATTATCATAAACTTTATTATTGTTCGAAGGCAAATGTGATGAATTAGAAGTACAAGAAAATTGAGCGATTGTTCGCTGAATTTCTTCTTGTCTACCCAATGGCATTAAATGTTAATGTCTTCTAGAAGTTTTTTTTTGAATTAACCAAACTGTGTCATTGCTCCGTGAAAATTTAATATATCAGATTCTAACTTGATTAGTTTTTGTGCGCATGATGGAGACAAAGAAGGAAAAAATCAAGAATAAGTCACAAAAAAAAAAAAGAAACAAGAGTTCTGCACTCCTTACATACACACATACACACACACACACACACATACACAAAACGAGAGCACTCATCTTGTTTTTTGCTTCTTTTTTTTTCCTTTCTTTCTTTTTTTTTCTCGTCTCTGTTGTCAAAACGACGTTATAAATATGTGTATGTATTCGAATCTCATCAGGCATGACGAGAATAGAATTTCGAAAAAAAACAAATATATAGTATTAATTATTCAACTTGTTTTGTAATATAATATCAAATAATTGTTTTAAATCAATGAACGAAAAAAAAAAAACTTGCCTTACTTGATTCTTTTTATATTCTTGAATAGATAATTCAAATAATTGTGCATTTGATAAACCAAGACCACAAAATGTCAAATAATTACGGAAGACCTATAGATGTTTTGAAGAAAAAATTTATGTTTTTTCTTTTTTTTTTTTTTTTTGTTTTTTCATTTTAAAAAAAATTTCTTTACATTAATATCTTTAGCTGTAAATTCATGTGTACCAGTTTTTTTATTAATTATTTGTGCAACACCAATAACAACATTGTCACGATTTAATATAGGCATACAACATATTGAATGTGTTCTATAACCTGTTTTATTATCAACTTCTTTGTTAAATCTTGGATCCTATTAGAGTAAAAGCAAAAAAGAAAAATTAACTACTTTGTCAATAAATTTTTATAGAACGAAAATTAATGTGATAGCCTATAAGTGTCGTGCTGTGCTATTAACGTTATGAAAGAAATTTTTCGTGCGCACAGACAAATATGTATATATGTATTTATATATATATAGACATATGTAATAGTAGAAGAAAGCATTTTTAAAGTTTAAAATCATTCATCATAATGGTAAAACAAAAACCATATTCATATAATGATCGTGACATGAACCAATATAAAATGCGTACACTTTATGGTGGACAAGCAAATAATTATCGACAAAATCCATCGAATAGTAATCATGTTCCAGTAGCTGAATCAAGTGGATGTTGTTGTCGTTCAAAAAAATCTAATAATATGTCTCCACGACCTGCTATTGTACAATCTCAACCACCTCCACTAACTGCTCATGAAAAAGCTCATTTAAGACTTGATCCAACTGATCCATTTTATCATCGTCATGGTCGAATTAATAAAAATCAAAATCGAACAAAAAATTCTTATCAACAAAAACATGGAAAAAACAAAATTCATTCAAATGTACAAACAGCATACGTACGACAATCAAATAAAAATTCTAATCATCCTGTACAAGCTACAGCACCAACAACAAAAAAACAAAGTTCTTGTTGTACAATTCTGTAGAAATTAACTTTTTTTTTTGTCTGTATTAGAAATTATATTTTTCTATATTTATGATAAAAGAAAAATACATGAAAAAATCTTGCAGTTGTTTATGATTCATTAAACAATATATTAATTTCCTTTTTTTTTTTAGTATGAGTACTGTTACATCTGGTCAAAATAACCTTACCTCGTAAGCATCAGGAATATTGATATATTCTGTTGTTAAAGCAACATGACCAGCAATACCTTTACCAAATGGTATAATAATTTGTTTATCTTCAGTATGAAGTGATTGTTCAAGTGTTGAACCAGCTGTAACATCAAATAATTTTGAAACAAGATATCGAGCATCTTTTGGACCACGTGCTAAAAATAAACTTCCACGATCTGAATTTGTTAATATTGAAACATTTGTTAAAATTTTATGACAAACAACATCAACATTTAATTCATTTGCAATATCACGAATAAGTTCAAAAAAAAGTTCATGTTCATTTAAATTCATATAATCAACAGCTTGGGATGATGTTGATGGTAGGTCTCGGCTTATACTATGACCTTGAACAATATTATTAAACATTTCATGTGTTAATGATGCACGTGGTTTAGCTAAATATTCTTTTTGTTCCTTTATTTTTATACATTCTTGTAATAAATCCGATGGTGCATTATCTTTAAACCATCGTTTGAGAAAATTCGGTTTACGAGCTAAATAACGAGCAACCATTTCTTCAGATAATGCGTGTTGTTGTTGGTGTTGCATTTCAGGTACTGGCGGACGTTGTTGTTGTTGATTTTCAGATGAATTACTCGATGTTTTATACATTTTTCGATGTGACTAAATGAGAGTGAAGTGCAAACTAAGTAAAAAACAAGAAAAAAAAAATCTATGCTTGGTCAGCGTGAAAAGGAAATAGGCTCTAGCGGATGATAATTTTGACAAATGAATGAACTTATCGGAGGATTCTTCAGGCGACAATGAATAGCAAAAGAAATAAGATATGAAAAAAGAGAGAGAGAAAAAAAGAAGAAAACAAAATATTTTTTATAGAGAAATTCCTGGCTTTTTTTGCATCCGACAATTAATTTCTAGCTACATAAAACTATGAAAAAAAAGATGAGAATATGAGAAAGTAGAAAAGAGAAATAGAAAATGGATGACATAAGCATATTCTAGTTTTTAGTCAAATTTTCAATATCGATTTTCATTGAAATGAAACTTTTCCGGGATATTTCTCTTGGCAGGAGATAATCTTCAACGTCACACTAAATGCATATTACTATAATCCATTAAAATAAAAAAATACTTTAGACAGATACAAATAGATCCGATTTAATCTTCTATGTTTTTGCAGTAACATTAATAAATATTGTCTCATAGAACAAATTAGTAATTCAATTTTATATTTTTGTCTTCCTTGCTTGATTAAGCCATTTTCTATGCATATTTATTTCTCATTTAGATTGTAATTAATGAGATTTATTAATATTTGAAGTCAAAGGGTAAAACAAAAAGAATCTACAAATAGATTTTGTTTTTTCACCATATCGAGATATTCAAAAAATAATTTAGTCATTATTTTTTTTTCTTAATATAATATTTTTAAATCATATAAAATAAAGATTATTTTATATATCAATATTATAACTAATGAAAACAAAAACTAAACTTACTTTATCCTCGTTGAAATTTGTTTTGAACAATTCTTTTAGTTCAAATTTTTTTTTGTAAAACTCAATAAAAATAAGCAACACAACAAGCCTAAAGGTGTTATGTGTTTTTATATTCTCTGACAATATTTGTTCTGACCTGAATATCATCCAGTGTATTTATTTTTATCCAATTCTAATGACACAAAAAAAACAACTCAAGAGAAATGATGGTGATAATTTGATTTTCGAACATCTGTAACAAAATTCATTCTCTTGATTAATATAAATATTTATCGAACCGAAGGATATTATTAAGCAAGAAAGAAAAAAAACATGACTGAAAACAAAATAGCTAAAGCAATTCAATTATATGGAAATGACAAGAAGGTTGTTGTCAATCTTAAAATTACATTAACGAAGAAGAAAAGAGATAATTAAAAATCGTTGTTATAGTGACAATCGTAAAAAATGAAAAATTGTCGCCTTACATCTCATCTATCAACTTCCTCGTATTCGAATACTATCAGCAGGAGTAGTATCTCTTCAAGTATATTCATACGACTCCTTGTCTTTTTTCTCTATATAATTATATGCATATCTATTCACCTTTACTGCTTTAACATTCATTATAAATTTGAAAAAACACTGACGGCACGTTATAATGGCAGATAATAGTTGTAATAATGACAGAAAGCAAAGTCCGATGTTTTTAATAGCAACAACGCATATTGGTATGGTAGATAATGATAGTGTTCTCCAGTCTTTCTTAGGCCAAAACATCCATTGGATGGAAATTGTTTTCTTTCTGTCAGCACGCGTTTTTATGGATAATAAAAGGAATAAAGACAATGCCTGTTTCGCTATTTCATCTGTTGTTTGCGTGTGTTTATATAATCTGTTTCATACTTAAGTCTTTCTATAGCTCTTCTTCTTTTTCTTCTTTTTGTTACCACAGCAACAGAAATTTATTGCCGCTTTTTTTTTTTATCATAGTCTTTTGAATGACGTCAGTACGGTACGATTAGTAACTAACTCATCCACACAGTTGATTGAGCACATGCATGCGATTCTTTTCATGTGTGCTTATCACGCATCAATACGAGTGTGATTTACTGCTCGTGTTGTTTTCTTTTATTCTTTTTCAGTGCAATCGACATAGAGCAAAAAAAAACACAAGAAAAAAACGATAGAACGGAAATTATGACACTTCATAAAATGAAATATCAACGTTGACACATTTAAACTTTCTCAAAGATTAACAACAACAAAACAAAGATCTCTATCGGATATTATTTAATCTAATATACATTAATTTAATTGATAGAAAAAAAAAAACTGTAATACTTAAACTGATATTACTATTATTAATAATTCAAAAAAAAAACAAAGAAAAAGAGAAACAAAATTTTACTTAGTGGAAAAAGAAAAACTAGAAAATAAACATCACCGGTATAGTTCTAATTCTGTTCACGTTCAATTTGCATTCGAACAGTTTTAATAACATGTATTCGATTGAATTCTAACACTTTATTTAAACTTGTTTTATCACGATATTGTATACGATATGCATCTGTTTGTCCATATCGATAACAATTGAGAACTCGACCATATTGAGAAAAATATTCAAGTAAATTATAATCATTTAAACGATAAGGTACATTACGTACAAGTAGATAATTATCACATTCAGTCAATTTATCATCATTATCAATGAATATGTTTAATACACGTCCATTTAAACAAAAAGCACGTTTTAATAATAATTTAATACTATCATTTATATCAAATAATCCTAATATATATATTTGTCCGTAACAATTTTTATGTAATGTAAAATTTTTTAAATTAGGAAAATAAAATTGAAGTTTTTCTTGATCTTTATTTAGAAAATTTCCAATATGTATAAGTCGTGTTAATGATAATAATGGAAGAATTTTTGATGAATTATTTCGAGGACAATATTGAATTAAATAACCATTTAACTTTTGATTTGATGATGATAATGCACGATGTGTATCATTTAATTGATGAAATTCAATAAATGCATAATTACGTGACTTATATAAAACACAATTAAGTACACGTCCAAAATTCTTTGATGTATATTCATATAAATCATCTTCAGTAACAAAAGCACGTTTATCGATTTGTACACAAACAAATTTTGGTCCATAAAGAGGATCACTAACTAAGGATGTACTACAAAAATAAGAAATATCTTTTTGTTTATTTGTTTTCAAAAAGTTAGCTTTTTGTTTTAGTTTACTTTATTCGACAATTTTGAATAAAGTGTGGTCGATCATTGAGAAAATTTGTTGCTGTTACAATTGATGAAAATAAAACATGTATATATTGGTGATTATTTCGATTTTTTTTACGAAAACAACGAATATTTTTATCATATTTTTTACAATATATTTCGACTTGTTGAGTTGATAATGTTGTTACATTATGTATTACGACAAGCGGATGTTTTGGATTGTCGTTTCTACTATTCATTTCAATAGAACAATGTATTTATAATAAATGAGATAAATTTTGAAAAAGAAAAGGATCAATAAATCAAAGAATCATTGGTTATAAGATAAAACCGTTCTGTATCATTCAAAACATCCGCATAGTTTCTGTTTATTCATGCCATCTTACGAAAGACTTGTACCTTACAAAGTAGATGTCGTGTGAACTGAATCAATATTTACATGAGACTAAAGAGGAAATCTCTTCAAATGCTTCATTTCGATTTCAATGATTTTTTGCCTCTTTATACTACATAGTGTTTTAATTGAAATTCTGAAGGGATTTCTGTTCCTGTTGAAGTTTAAGTGAGTTATAGAATTTATAATATGTCACTTTTCTAGATACACGTGGTTTCGGAAAATTCATATTTTCGAATTTTAATCTGAAGCTTTGCTCATATAGGAGAACTTAATTAGATTAGTTTTCTTAGAAAAATTTAGAAGTACCGAAGAATGTCTTTTTGAGATATAAAACTTTCAAAAAAATGCATATTGTATACATTATCAATGAAAAATTGTCTATATCTTGAAAGTTTCATATTTCGAAAAAACTCTGCTCAAAATTCTTGAATTTTATCATGAAAGTTAGTCTAGATGAATATCTCAATATGTGTAAAGTTTCAGATCAAAATTCGAAGATATGAGTTTTTCTAAAATCTGGAAGTTCTCGAGAATAGATTTTTGAAAACTTCGATAGTTTGGTCAAGTTTCAATAGGAATCCAAATTATTTTAGCGTTTAAGTTGAGTTAAGTTTAGTCCGTCCATCGTTACTATAATCATTTTATATGTTAAGCACAAATTATTATGAACACTTATCGTTGACTGTTGAAAAGATCAAAAATCTTTTCAGCATTCTTTTTATTATATATAGATGTATTTATAAAAAAACAAACAAAATGACATAGAAATTTTCAAAATAAATGAAAATACATTGCATAAATTAAAATGTAAAATTTTTTGAAAGCAGTTTATTAATATGAGTTATAGTTATTCAAAAAAGTATTATAAGATTACTATGATGACTTTTAGTTTCTTTTTAACTTGTATGACAAGTATAAAAACCAAAGTTTTTTCGATTAACAATGAATAGTACTCAATTAATGCTTAATTTTTTATCAGAAACAGCAATCAACACCATTATTCTAATAACTCTCAAATACTTCCTATGAAACAAATTCATTTTTTCAATTAAGTAGAAAACAATATTGTCATTTACGTAGATGGATGCGTGATTATCTGACATTCAAAGAATGTATATTCATAAAGAGTAATCAAATAACTATTGTTCTGAACGACTCCTACATCTCAGTTGGCACAAAAAATTTTTTGTTTTCTTAAAAATAATGCAACTGATTTAAGTTGTAGTAACACAAGTACTATTAGGATACGTTCTCACTATCTGGTGATAAGTGTAAATAACATTCAAACAGTTCGTTAACGTGTGTCTTAATTTTTTCTTATGATTGCACAAAATTAGGCAATATATGAGCGATAACAAATAGCTGATCGGATACTTTTCGATTGGTCGCATGTGATAAAAACAAATGAAAGAGATATAAAAAAAAAAAGAAACAGCGATGATCACAGGAACATTTTCTAGAAAAGAAAATCGTTCGTTATCGAAGAAGGTCACCATGATGAAGAAGCATTTTTTTTTTTGGCTTATGAATATTTTCCCTAGAGAATGAGAAACAGAAGACCATTAAATGATAAATTTGTTTTACTCATGCTCTCAATTTTTTTAAAGCTGTAGCATGTGAAAAGCGTGAATGTTATTTTACTTAATGATTTGTCAAGTATACATAAAAACAATGTATGTACTTTTTGCCAAAAACAATAATTGTTTCAAGAAAAGTTAAGAAAAAATTTGACTTAATTTTTCTTGTCGGACTTTCACTCATTAAACAGTATATGGTAGTATTGATTAGTATCTTCTCCTAAGATACGTTTCAAAAGCTCAACAATTGAGAACTGTGAATCCAGATCCAGAAAAGCATAAAACCACAGCTGCCTATTCAACTACTTTCATTGACATTTAGAGGAACTTGAACATTTATGCTTATTATTACAATCAGTCTCATCACATAGATTGAAAAGCAAATTGGGTTCACGTTCTATTTCCGAACGGATGAGTAAAAGAAAGAAAAATCAAGTGATTAATGACAAGCATTCAATACCAAGCATTTTTTCTATGTAAAAACAAAACAACGGAAACAAATTTATTGAAGCACTTTCTGAAAAGCATTAATTAATTCAAATAAAAGAGTCGATCCTAATGTTATTTATTGCTTTTAAGTTTATTTTGCAAAAGAAAATAGAATGTTTAAAGCAGTTAGTATTTTAAAGATATTAAAAATACGGATATTTTAAAAACTATTTTTAACAAGAGAAAACATTTAAATAAAAGAAAGTGTCTCTTACAAGAAAATCATCGTCGAAACAACCAATGTATTTATCTAATTAGAATTTTTTATATCATTAGAAAAGCTGAGTGGTTTTAAACCATCTTCAAATTACTGTATTTACAAAAAGAAATATTTTTGCGAATTTTCCATACATTTTCTCTTACCGAGGATCAGAAAAGAATGGACATCATGAACTAATCTAAAATATTTCCAATAAAAAGGAAATAATAATAATTTAGATTTCTCAACATTTCGACTATGACTTCTGCTGTTTCTTAACTCTGAATATTGCATTCAAGATAAAATAATTTATAATAATGAAAAATGAATAGATGCAAAGCTTGCTTCTCTCTCGATCACTCGCTATTGTGGATGATCAACGAAAAAAAAAAAGAAAATGGTTAAATTGTGGTCAACTTAGCATACAAGTTTTGACTGACATATAAATTTTCAGTGAGTCATATTTCATCGACCTTTGTGTATGACTCAATTTTTTTTGAGTCAAAGTAAATAAACATTAGGAAATAATAAAGTATCGTTAAAAATTCATAATGTACTATGGAAGCAATGAAACTGTTTGATCATGAGTTCACTTGCTGTTGAAAGATTCCCTTATTCTAAATCTTTCAAAATAATTTCTGTTTCATGTATGATGAGAATCAACATAACTCATGATGTATCTGTATCAAATTTCATAATTCCTAACATTTGAAGAAAAATATGTTTCATGTCCATGATAATAATTCTTTTTGAGATGGCAAGCATGAAAACCACGTATGTCGAACTTCTCACTTTAAATAAAAATGAACTACGCATTTTTAAATCTATTATTAATTTTATTTTAATTCTTTTTTTCAAAATCATGACATTAGACTCTTGGTTTTAATAATAAGAGTATCAAATGTATTAAAAAAATTCACATCATCAATCAAATTTACTAGAATTAGTATCTTCAACGAGAAAAAAATATCTATATATAGAATTTTTCTCACATATTATTTTTTACATGTTAAATAATTACGAACATCACTATGTTTAATGTATTTCTTATAATACAGCAAATAAATATACACTCTTAAATCTCTGAATAAGAAAAATTAAATAATTAACTAAATAATCTTTTGGTCCAATTGACCATGGTTTCTTTAATGTTGAATCAAGGTTATAATAAATTCCATTAAGACATTTAATTGTCAACCAATGTGCACCATTTATATTAATCAATAAACCAAAATAAGAATCCCATGGAAGATTTTGAAGTGGTTCACTACTATAAAAATTTATTTGTTGAACAGCATGTCCTTGTCGTTTAATAGCTTCTATTAATATACGTAAATCATAATCACCTATCCATAATGTTCCATAATCATTATTTTCATATCTTTTATCAAATTGATGCACAATACCATCAAGATATTCATGAGTGAATAAATTTTCGCGTTGAAATAGATTATTTAATGCATGAACACCACATCGAAGATATTTTTGTTTCTCATGATAAATAGGCTAAAATAAAATAAAATGTTTTTTTTTCCTAACAGAACATCAGAAAATTCTTAAGCTTCAGTAGAGAAAATCAGGTATTATTAAGATTCAAGGAGGAAATATCACATTTCAAACGCACAAAATATTTCTAAATTCTCACCCCATTTTTAATATTTTCTTTCGATTGTTGTCGAAATTGTTCAGGTGGCTGAAATTGTTGTGGTCGTTGATTACGTTGCTCCTCTGAATAACATCTTCTTGCTGATTCGTCTGCATCACCATAATAATGTAGAAGTTGAGCATAATAGAGATCATCTTCTTCAACTACTTGTTGGTTTTGGTCGTTATTCGTATTGGATTTATCTAAACCGTTAATTAAAAAAAAAGTGTTAGTACAATCTGTGTAGAATTCAAATGTGAAACATCATGGATTTGTTTATATTGCAAATCAGAGAATTTACACTAACATATGTTTTGGCTTATGAGCTAGTACCTGCTGTTAATGTCTGTCAATGATAATAAGTGTACTCGTAATATGTTGTAGACAGTGAGAAAGAAAAATAAAGAGCAAGGATCTTGAAATTCAGTCAATTTTTATATGAATGCTAAATTAGTCTTACATTTCATGTGTAAATGTGTTGTGGTGCATAAAAGGAAGGAACTTCAATACTATGATATCTGTCACGGTCTGTTGAAAGGAAAGAACGAGTCTAAATGTTTACTCTTATATTTTGATACTTCTTTTCGATTGTATTTTACAATACGATGTATTTATAAACAGGAAAATTTTGTTTTCTACATTCTTACTTGGTTTTTGAGTAGATGTTGGTGAAGATCTCTTTTTTTCGATTTTTTCATTTGAATTTTTATTGGGTTTATTCTTAAATTCTTTTCCTTTGTAAAAATCGTCTAAAAGATCCTATTCGAGAAATAATCAAAAAATTTTACAACAATCAATACAATATTTTATTTTACCTGAAGTTTCCAATTATATTGATGAAGAAAATGAATACAATCTTCAATATTCAAACTTGTGACAGTCTAAGAGATTAAAAAAAAAATAATTAGACTTAGTTCTATTACCAACGAAAACTGTTTACATGACAAAAGTCAACCATACTGTCCCGTGATTGTGTGGCGGATGCAGTTACCTGAGCCGCTGACATTCTCTTTTCTGAATGACTGAGTGAGTGTGGTAAACCAGTTCTGTAAAAAACAAAAAAAGTAAAAAGAAAAGAAACAGCAAGAAAGAAAATAAAACCTAAGATAAACAACAACCCTTTTTTTTCATTCTGTTTCTTAACTTTATAGTCAAACCCACGAGTCTTTTACCTGTAGAAGAATACGTAGAAAATTTTTTTTGCAATAGATGATAACAAAATAAAGCGTTTTATTTATCTATTTTATCTTATACGTTAATCAAATATTTGTTATATTTGATTTTATAGAAGTAAAAACCTTTCTGCAAAAGCAATGGCCTCAATACTTGGGTTTTCGTGGAAAAGATCGAAAAGAAAAATATAGAAGACTAAAATATCGAAAGGAGAACATCGAAATGTAGAGTATCGACAAGGAAATTTTTTAGCTACAGATTTACTACTCGGACATTTTATTGAAAAATATTTAAAAAAAAAAGAAAACATGAAAATAACAAATAAATGTTTAGCTTACTTTTTTGTCCTCCGATCAACAGGGTGTCGGTAATGGTTAATATGTGATTGTCGGTGTGAGTATGGGTATGGGTGGGTTAACTGCATATTCATACTCTCACAACCACACCTACACACCTATACCCATACCTATCCACTCCCACCCTCACATCAATTCCCATACCCACATTCACACTCATCTACCCACACACCCACATCCATAATCACATCCATCTACTCCCTATATCCCCACATCCACACTCATCTACCGTTCACATCCCCACACCCGCACCCCATTCACCCACACTCATACACACACTCACAGATATCTATTTATTCGATTGCATTCTTTCAACTTTTTTTTCGGTGTTTTCCTTTCGATATTTTCCTTCTTTTCATCCGGTTTTTCGATGGTCTCCCTTTCACTATTTTAGTCTTCTATGTTTCCCTTTTCGACGTCATCCTACTTTTTTTTTCGACTTTTTGACTATTTGACATTTTCCTTTTCGGTATTTTTCGTCAATTCGAATACTTGTACAGTTCTTTTCATGGATCGATGAACCAAACTGCAGGAAAGAGTATGAAAAAAAGTTTGAATACCTAGCATAACAATGAGCAGTTCTGTGAGAACTCAACGAACATCAAATAATAAAAAACCGTGTATTTTGACTTTTGAATTTCGTCTTTCTTTTTAAAATTCGAATACATAGTGCTGAAGTAATAAGTTAAATTGAAAATAAAACGATAAATACATATTTAGTACACTAAATACAATAGAGAAATTGCATTTTGCTATATGAAAAAAAACTAATATTTCTTTTCTTGTAAAAATCGCAAATGTTTATCAATCAATAGATAGTTGTCATTCTCACCATTGTCAGCTAGCTTTTTTATGCTTATTGACTGTCGAACAGATATAAATCTAATAATGGTAATGCTAGTGCAATGGTTGAAGGTTATTGTAGAATAGTACGATAGTGTGGTATCGTTTTGTTTTCTCTTTGAATTTGTTTCATCAGTGAGTTGAATATCACATTTGTATTTCGACTATTTATAACGTCTGATCGATAAGTAGCAAGAAAAGATGTCGTTGTCTAATAGAAGAAAAATATTTAAAGAATTTATTAACATTTAAGTGAAGTAACAAAAACAAGAGAAGTTAATCGTGCGGCACTATTACATGCATATCACAGAGAAACGAGAAAACCTATGGAATCTCTACACTCAAAGTCTTTTAGAACAACTTCAAGCCAAACAGAATACCAGATCTATTATTGTTCGATGACGTTGCAAATTTTACTAAAAGGCTTATGTAACAGATCTTCAAATGTTAAACTATATAAGATCTCTATTATGATATGGGATCTCAAAGTCTCCATGAAACCATTTGCAGAATTTCATAAGTTTTAATGCCATTCTACTTGACTGCGTAATTCTCAGGTGCTAGGGAATTTTATGGTTCTTCACAAAATCTGCTAGTTTTTTTTGGAAATATACGTCCCATTGCAGGATATTTTACAAAAAAAGAGCGTAACTTTTGCATCTTCTGAAAAGAAACGACACCAAAGAGTTACAAGTACGAAATCATAATTCAGCATAGTACCTATTCTGTAATGAAAATGTGTGAATACATTGCTTTTGAGCAGTCAAAAATACTCTTGTTATTATTTGTTGTGCCAGAAATGCTTTAAAAACCTTAATGTACAACCACTAAAATCGCCATTGAGATATGTTCTCTACGATTCATCTTGACAGAAAATCTATTTACACAACTTCAGTGATTGTCACTATTTATCTTAACTTACTATACAAATAGTTTTTTACAAAATCATTTCTACATATCCAAGTGAATGAAATATAGCCGGTTCTGGTCATAGAACTTCATATAATAGTAGGGAATCGGAACAGGAGGAGTCCAATGACTGGTTTTTTCCAGTTTCGATTGGAACCGATGGTAAAAAATCCAAGAATCTGAACATGTAAATCATTGATTTGAGCGAGTAGATTATCATTTATGGTTAAATGTATAAAAATATTTACTCACTTTTGTCAATTATATTATCAAGCTAAATCAATTTTTTTAAAGTTCCGATAGATAAATGCATACATAAGAATATCTGGTTAATAAAATTTCGATAAAACTATAATGCTGTTTAGTGATACACTCCAAATTTTTCATGATGTTTTTTTTTGTAAATGATGCATCATGATACAATATTTCATAGCAATGACATAGAAAAGAATTTTAAAAAAACCAAGCATACTACATGATTACGCTGTAAAGCAATCGAAGAAAAGACATCTAAAACTTCGATACAAAAGGTCTTATGAATTGTAAATTGTAAAGATATGACGCTTAATAACAGATTCTCACACAACATAAAAAAAAGAATAATTGTAAAAAAATATATTTACCTCATTTCAATACTAAAAAAATCAAAAATATTTGACATTCTCATTTAACCAAAAAGAAATCTAGATATATTTACTAGAATGACCTATAAGTATGACAATGAACACAATTCGAAGCTTTGTTACCAAAGCTTATTCGGATTAAAGTCAATTTAATATCATACCTATACGTAGTTTTAAATATTGAATCTAAGAAAAAGAGTAAAACAGAGAAATATGCATATCTTTAACAAGACATATTTTTCAAAAAAGACGAAATCTTTCATCTTGATCTCCTATGGTTCTTTGATAATGTGTACATCTTGACTATAAGTTGTTGAATAAACATAGTTATAGTTTCACTTTCCAAGTGAGTAACTTAATATATCAATGGAGTCAAAGAGAGAGAAACAAGCAACATTAACTATTTAATAGTGCATCTACTATTCTGTCTGACCTCGTTCCTTCAATTCTTTCCAACTTTTCATTTTCACTTGAGCGTACACTCAATTGAAAATTATTTTGAACAGTTTTATGTTTCACTCAACAACACCGACTTTATTGATGAAGAAAAGCGAAATCATGCGTGATTTTTTTGCTTCTTTCTATAAATTACCAAGATACTAGAACAGGAGCAGTATGTTTCTTTTGTATTCTATAAAAAAACAACTTGTGTCGTAGTCGAAAACAATCAAAGACGAGCAGCTAAAAAAATCTAAATTTATATATTAAATATCTTATAGATATAAAACATAGTAAATAAACTTGTGTTGCACTCATATTAATGACTGTTACATATCAACAACCAATCTTCCCACCTGTTATCAATGATGTATAATGTCGAAAGGACTATTGTTTCATTCGATAATGATGCTGAAGGATATGCACTAGTACATTCCTTTGTTTCATTACCATATTGACCACGTACTTGATCATTGTCAGTATAGAAGCATTTTTTGTCAATTCCCACAGGCATATAAAACAGAGAAAGTATTGGACAATAAATCAGTGATTATAACCACCATCAGATCTCATGTGTAAATCAATCCTATAAGGAATGCTTTAAGTTACGGTCAAACTTTCAGAGCATATTTGAAGAAATAATGGTTGCCATAACTAACTCTGATAACAAATGAGAAAATACGATCTATTCATAACATTAATTATATCTGAACATTAACCAATAGTTATACCAAGACCTATTGAATAATCAGTACAAAAAGAAACAACTGGTGATACTGTATATCCATTTAATTAATATCAATATTGAACACATTATAGTATTGCATAGTTTTTCAAATAAGTACTAGAATTCGTATAAAACTTTGATGATTAATAAACAAACATTGAGTTATTACAAAAAGAAAAGTATTACACAATCATAAATATATATTTGAATAAGAACGATTGATATAATCGATTCAGATATATATACGACCTTATAAATAATCGTATCATCTTCGAAATGTATCGTATTATTACCCGTAGGCATACTGATAAATACAATAAAATAGTAGAGTACAATATTTTTCAATATTTCTTTGATCAATGATTGATTGATTGATTCAATTAGTGATGTATTGCACATACATATTGATGTTCGAATGAGGTGAGTAAAACATTTTTTTTCTTTTTGATATGTATTCAGTAACTGAATGTTGATCACTCAATTTATTTTTATCAACTTTCACAGGAGCACATTTGCTTTCTCGTTCTCATATATCGTGTTATTGATGAGAAAAGAACACAAAAAAATATTGTAAGAATTTTTTTTTCTACGTTATCAACTTTTACACTAGTCACACCGCAGAATATGATTGATTTCATTTGTCGGTGCGTCAATTAATTGTTTTATCGTACCAAATTCAATTTCACATCCTATTTAATACAAAAGTGTAGTTTAATTTTCAGTTTTAAATGAAATAACTATTATTATAATCGTCACTCATATGTACTAATCGATACAAAATGATGTCACACATCTAACTGGCTACGATTAGTGGTCACTTTGTTTTCATAGTCTTGTTATTGCTTATTGCGTAAAGACGATAGAATGAGAACAACATTTCATTGTAATATAAAAGAATAATTGAGAAATTATATGTTTGTCGGTAAAAAGAAAAATGAGATCGATTTCAAAATAATTATTAGTTTATAATGCATATTCGATTAAACGATTTGAAGAAACAAAGTCTTTGAGCAAAAGGAATTTATGTCTCCATTGAAAAAGAAAAACATCTTTGGTCATCATTTCTCTTTCATTAAAAAGTTTTCTTTGCATATTTTGAATTCTAATGGAATTTTTTCGGATGTGTTACTAATTATATGTATTTTAGTCGATATAGGATCATGCAAAGAAAAAGAAAAGGCATTTTTGGCATCCAATTTCACACCTTTACTGAGAAACATCTGTCTTCTTTTGTTCAAATAGATGAGACATTTTCAAGTTAACTGCACATCAACTGTACATGGCTGTTGTTTGATAATAGGATAAGATCATATTATACCACCACAATCGAGTCAATACATAGAAAAATAGTTGTTGTAGAGAGGAAGAAAAATATTTGTTATCCAAAAAAAAAAAAAAAACTTTTATTTGAAAATCCAGTCGAAATATTTCATTCTACAAACATATGTAATTGAACTCTATAATTCATTGTGACAAGATCCATTTAGATTCAACGATTAGAAAAAAACTCTGTAGATAATTATTAGAAGTTTTTTCAATCAAGTTGTCATCTCACTGTTTTTAATTATTTTCAACGAAAACCAAACGAACCACATAATTTTTTTTCTGTCAAATATCACATCTTTTTCAATTCATTATTTCCATATTAGATTTGGCTTTTGTAAACGTTAATATCGCTTCGATAAAAATAAGCTGATAAAAAAACTCGACAGGTTTTTTTTGTCGTTTAACTCGTTTACACAATATAAAAACTAAATTGTTTGTCTACAACGTTGAATACAGATGGAATTAATTAGCACTCAAACAAGAACAAACACCTCAATTGGTGAAACAAACGAGACAAGTGTCAGCTGCTATTCTTAAATCGAAAACACGTAGCACCGGAAGTATACAATTGCGCTTATCGCTTCTGTTTGTTCATGTCACCATTTAATGATTGGTTCATTTAACAACATCATCCAATGAAAATAGAAGAAAAGAAACAATGAACATTTGATGCTAGTCGCCTGTATATAAACCCCCTTAAGGCATGCAACGGAGAAAAAAAAAAGGAAAGGATTCAATTAAAGTTTTGTACTAATCCTTGAAACATGCGTGTGTCACGAACGTCTAACACACTCATTCATTGATCAAAACCAAAAGCAATAATCATCGCTCTCTTTTTTTTCCAATGACAAATCTTCGTTAGTGATGATGATTTAATAAGTGAAGCTAATTCTTTTCTTTTTTTTTTATACTGAACCATCTGTAAAATACATTAGTTTTTTGAAGATGATGATAATCCTAATGACATTGAGAAATTTGGTCAAGTTAGTTTTTCTTCAAGCTCAATTAGATATGTATGATCGGCAAATATAGAATGTCTTTGATCTCTTTTTTTTTCCGTAACAAAAGCAAACTCATTTGTTCATTCTATCACATTTTATTAATGTCGACAATAACGATAACAGAGAACACCTTCTAGTGTGAATATATATATTCTCAAGGGGATATGCTGTCAACATTACTTTTTATTGGTTCATGCAAACGAGATGTCTAGGCCACATGGTGATTGGCACGCATACATGCCGCGCGACTAAGATACAATCTTCATGCGATGATTGCACGGTATTCGCTTCAATAGACCCTCTTAATAGTGAAATGATGTGAAAATGAAATAAAAAAAAGAAGCATTGAAACGACTTCGTCAATTGTATACATATTCATCTATGTCACATTAAAACTATCAAGTCAAAGTCATTTATCAATATCTCAAGATATATATATCCACCGTTTGATTTTTGTTTCTGTTCTTTTTTTTTTTTTTTTATATTTTTAACATTAGAAAAGATAGATTTCATCTCATGAACAAACCACTTGGAAAAAATAGCATTTATATTTGATAGACATCTTGCTCTCCATTAACTGAGCAAAAACAGACATGATCGCCTTAAGCCTTTTTTTCCTTTTATTAGTAAATCAAACCAATGGTATCATTAGAATACTAATACATTGACTGATATTTTCATTTTTATGGTTCATCATGAGAAATACAACTGAAAGATAATTCAATTAATTTTATCTATACTCTTCTGTATCAGACCACTGACTGAGAATGTTTAATTTTTTTTTTTGTTAACTTCCTATCTATTCTTTTATACATATAGAAGATGAACAGCATGAAAGAATTTCTCTCTCTGTCCCTACTATGTAATTAACATTTACATGAGACATACATTAATTTTTCTCTCTTTCAATCTTCCGTTTCTTCACACTCTTCTGTGATTCTTTTTCTAAATTGATAGACGAGAAAAGATAAAAGAATGATCATCGTCCTCATACACAAAAAAAAAAAAAAAGAAAAACTAACGGGCGAATAGGAAACATCATCTGTTGCACATTGACGTCATTAGTCATTTCCTTCGGCCAAAGGCCAGAAAAAACAAAATACAAAGCTTATTCGTTGTCATCACTCGATCTCTTTCTCTGTTCTGTCTCACTATAGACCTAATCAAATATGTGAATATAGAGTTGTTTCTTTCTATTCTCGTTCTCTTCTTCTTCTTCTTTTTCTTCTCGTCGCATTACTCACTTGAATGTACGAGACGAGACGAGACGAAGCGGGCAAACACATATATATATATGCATTAGACGAAGCGAGAGTAAACAGGACAGGACAGACAGACCATCATCACTAATAATAATTGCAGTGGTTTTATTGGATAAAACAAGTAGAGAATTGAGTTTTCTATTGGTCATCGATATAATCTTTCATTTTAGTTTCTATCTATCGTTCTCACTTGAGAAGAAAAAGAAAGGGCAAAAAGGAAGAAAGAGAAGCGAACGACGAACGCACGCACTCACACACGCACATTGCATTCATTCATTTCTTCTCCTTCACTGACAAACATACACACATACACCCACGTTCTCTCTCGTTCCTCCCTGACAGGACAACACGTCATGAAGAATCGACGAGCAAAACCTAACAAAAGTAAGACATTTTTTTTTTTAATCTCCTAGTAATATCATTCATTCCATATGTTTTTTATTTAATAGAAAATATAAAAAATGAAGAAAATGTTTATATTGAATTAGATACGAAATGCAGGTAAAGTAAATTATTCTGTTTTCTTTTTATGATAAAATATATCAAAAGAAATTTCTTTCAGTTGTCCACAATCATCGACTAGTAATCATGCAACTATTCAAGTATGTTCTTTTTTCTTTTTTCTTTGTTTTATTTATTCAATATTCTTTTATAGTTCGCTTGTCGTTATCTTGAATGTCAAGGTTCAATGCCTATTCGTATTCTTCGTTCATATATTGAAAAAGTTTTACCTCATTCACCGATGACACAGGTATAAATAAAAATGAATTTTATTCACGTATTTAATCAAAATATTGATTATTGTTATTTTTTTTTCTTTTGTTAGGTATCAATTTATGATTCAAATAATCGATTGTTGAATGATTCTCTTCGTTTGAAAGATCTTTCATCATCTTCTTCATCATCATCATCATATATTCCTTTACGTTTTACAATGATGAATACTATAACATCATTTGGTCATTGTTTATGTTCATCTCCATCATCACCTATAAAAAATGCTGCTTCATGTTCTCCAACAATAATTCGACGTGAAACAATCAATCGAACATTATCAACATGTCCATTAGTTCCAACACCCCCTCATTCACCATCTTCATCAACATCTATATCACCTATTATATCAAATAATTCAATGCCAATTGTTAATCTTTTAACTCCACCATCTCCACCACATTATTCATCATTTTTAATTGATAATATTGTTGAATCGAATATTAATGATCAATCAATAATTGATAAAATTACATCTGAATTTGGTGAAATATGTCCAACAATACCTCGATTAAAACCAAAACGACAACGAATATTTAAAAAACTTATTCCAAAATCATCATCGTCAGATAGTCCTCTTGATCTTTCGATAAAAAAACGTCCATCATCATTTGATTTGTTTTCTATGCAATCGAAATGGTTAAAAATGATCTAGAAGAATAAGAAGAAGAAGAAGAAAAAAAAAAACGAGATTAGATTTCGTTTGTTTTATTTGACAGTATGTGTGATATTTTTGTGTTTTTATTATTGTCTGTAAAAAATACATAATGCAAACAAACTGCATCTAGGATTCAATTGGCTTGTTTCATTCATATGAAGAGGATGTGTCAAAAAGAAAACGAAACAAAAATGAAATGAATAAACATATTGAATTTAATGTCCTGCGGAGATGGAATATATTTTTTTTTTGTTGAAGACAATGAACCGTATTGTATTATGTATAAAAGGTGCTTACAGATGCCGATAGATTCTTTTGATGTCTTTTTTCTGAACAAGATAAAGTGTTAGAAGTAATTGTTATTTTAATCGAATTCGGAGATTTTCGTTTTGGATATTTGTATTAAATCATACTGAATCAGAAATGTAAAATGCTGATGTAGTTGAACAGCTTCAATTCAAATAATAACATTTCATTTATTTGTTCTTTATTATTCAGCATATTCAAATGAAGGTATATATGTGAGTGTGTAGTAAAAATTTTATACAAAAGAGAAATGAATATAGTTTTAGTAGAATAATTTAAAACTCAAATAATGAATTTATTGTTCTTTAATGAAAGTCTTTAGTTATTTGTTGAATTCATAGTTTTATAGAAAATTTCTGCGATAGTTGCTATAAAAAGTTTTATCTGATATAGTAAGTTTATCCATTTTCAAGATTTATTACTCCTATCAATGATTATCATAGTTCTTATATGATGATTGTAGTGATATTATCAAAGATCATCAAAATAGATAACAAAAAAAATTATTATTTCACTTTTTATAAATCCAACTAAGTTTATGCTCGCAAAGTTTTATTAGAGTAAATAATAGTGAAAAATAGAACTTCAATGAATATGAATTAATCAGAGAACTTGTTTATTTAGTTCTACTCACTAGAATCCATTATATGTCATATGTTGCTAATTTCATATTAAGCTAAATTTTATCCAAGATGTTTAACCTGACATCTAGAACGTCAAAAAGTTAGACTTTTGTATAAACACATTTGAAGAAAGTAGAGTTTTGAAACCTTTAAAAAGCATTAAAAAAAAGCATACCTTTTCAGTGACATCAGGCAATTTTTTTTTAAATAATAAGAAAATCATTTAATAATCTTGAAAAAAAACCGATCTTCTATGACATTTTAACGGGTTCAAAACTCTAGTTTGTTGATAGTTTTGTTTTGCTTACGTCAGATTAAATGAAATGTGGAAATGAGAAGAGAAGAATTGTCATTAAACATTTAAACGTATTCTTTACAAAGTTGTGATAAGATCGTTGATATCAAAATGGGACATCTACAACAAAAGTGTTATATTGCGTTTGACTGATGCAATGGTGGAGAAAAAAAAATAGCTAGCCTCATTGATTTTAATTCATTCAATCTATTGAATGAAATTAACAACAAGCAACGGAAGACATGCTGCTAATGAATTCTCAGCATGCGTTTAGAAAAATTTTAGTGAAGTTGCGTAACACCCTAAAGGTACTTAGCTTTGTTGCTATATTAGAAATTTTCAAGGACGAAAACTTCTTATTTTTTTAGAATGAATATGTAAAAGTGTTAATTAATTCACCTTATCAGATGGATACTTGAACTTTTATGACTTAGTGCTAACTACCGAGAGAATATACTCAACCGTAGGACGCCGTTCGGCTTCATATTATGACTACGAGTAGATCTCGATGAAACTAAGATAAGTTTAGAAAGACTCGAGCCCATTACCTAATAATAAAGAGTTATGAACGTTTCAATGAAATTTTTACTGAGAACAAGGCATTGTCGACAAATTCAAAATTCCTGAAAATTTCAAGAAAATCTTTCTCTAACAGAAAGTGAAATAGACAGAAGCAGAGAATGGAAAGAGATGGTCGGGTTGCAGTGAATTTCGTTCTTTTTACCTCTCTTCAGTCAAATCACCACTTCTAACACTCCGAAGGTGAAAGCACTTTTTGGGAGAATTTTCGGATACTATGCCGAAGTTTTAGTCATCCTTATAAGTTATCGGCAACCTTGGCCGTAATATGAGGTCGAATGAAGTTTGATAGTTTAGTATGCTGCTTCGTAAGAGACAAATATAGTTAGAAAACAAATATCAAGTTGATCACAAAAGTTCTTTCAAGTAAAACAAAAAAAAGAAGAAAATACAAAGATAAATAGGTATACTACATGTATAAATATATGCGTGCAATCACAATCAAAACAAAACTTTGAATATATATAAACAAAAAATAAAGTACAAGTAAAATAAGCTACTAATAATCAATAATTATTTGTTTTTCTTATGAATAATAATCATATTCACGATGAGCTGATGATGGCGGTGATGTTGCTAATTTACGTTTTTTTGTTAATTGATTTGGAGATGAATGAAAAAAATCTTCAGCTGTTTGTGAATGAATTGCGGTATCATTTGAAGATAGACGAAGTATTAATTCATTATGAAATAATGTTTGATTTTTTAATAAAATATCAAGTTTTTCTTGTGTTATATCAGCTAATTGACGTTTTGTACGTTCTAAATCAATTCTTAAGGCGCATATTTCAATCTCTTTTGTTTTTTTATATTCTTCAAATTCTTCTTCAAGATGTTCATATTGAATATTTAATTGATTAAAATCTATTTCTTCACCTCCTCCTCCTTCTTCTTCTTCATCATCATCATCATTATCATCATGATTACATTGCTTATTGATCAATGCCTAATTCATATAAAAATATCAAATTCATATAAAAAGACAATTCAATAGAAAATTCATTTACAATTTCGGATGTATCCTTTTCGATTTTTTTAGTACATGTAAACTTGATTGTATCGGTTGATGTTTTCATAATATGATCATGTTGTTCACTTTTATTTGAATATCGACGATTATTATTTGTATTTAATCGATGATGGCGATAATTATTTGAACGTAAATAATAATTATCTATACTATCTTGTTGTTCAGATGGAACAAATTTAGTTACAAATATTTCTTGATCTCGAATATAATGTGGTCGAGCAATTAAAACACGATCAACAGCATCATAATCCTAACATATTTAATATTTTCCAGTTTTCTTTTTTTATGTGAATAAGATGGAAGACTAACCTCATAATCAATAAAACCATGCTTAATATCAATTTTTTTTATATAACCAAATTTATGAAAATAATTTCGAACAAGATGTTTGTCGTATTTATGTAAATCTTGTAGAATCAATCGATTAGTAACAATAATTCGTTCAGGCACGGATGAAGTTGCACGTGGTAATGCTCGTTTAACAAATATTTCTTCATCACAAATAAAATGTGGTCGACTAGACATAAATTGTGATGTACTACGAGTATATTGAAAGGTAACAAAAGCAAAACAATGATAAACCTTAAAAATATTAACAAAAAAAAAACACTAGGTTATAAGTAAAAAAAAAAAGATGATTAACATTATTCTCTTTATCACGATTTAATGATAACTCCGTTAATGGACCGTATGTTTCACAATATGTACGTAGTGCTTCATTTGATACATTACATAGATTTCCAATAAATACTTGACGACTAAAATCGATCACGAAGAATATTTAATAGAATTGAAAATTGTTTGTTTACACTTACTCGCCCATTACTTCGTCTTATATCAAAACAAAAACTTTTAATATTTTATCTAAAATAATAATGTGCGATGTACATGTTTTATTTCTATTTTTTTCATTTTTGTTCATATCAAGTAATTATTATCGATTGTATAATGACAACAAATTTGATTTAGTGTGGTTATTATAGTTAAAATTACATTAAGAAAACGACAATAGATAGAAGATACAATGAAAAAAACAACAAGACCTCGATGAACACAGACAAAGCAAAGAAAGAAATAAAATGTGATATAACATACAATCTGTGTAGTATATTCTATCTTCATTTATATCAAAGTAAAATATAAAGAAAAACATCTGCATACCCTATGTACATTAAAACACTAAATATTTATGAGTAAGTTACAAGAAAAAAAATCTATTATCTTTAAAAAAAGGATTTGATCGATCGATTTCAGATCGCAGATGGAAAACGGCATAATTAGGGTCTTGATTTCAAGCGACATCTAACCTTTCAGAGAATCGTATAAATGACAAAATATTAGAAACAAATTAAGATTAAAGTTAAAAAGCTTTTAATATAACCCTTCTGAGATCAAAATAAAACATGATGGTGTTGTTTTGGCTACGGGCTACACATTTTTATTAGCTATGTTTCTTGTGCTTTTTAAATCTAACTTTTCTGTCAAAAGCGTATCTTCATATGTTCAATAGTAAATAGTATATTCAATATAACCTTTATGTGGATAAAAAGAATTTCTTTACAATTAATAATGAATCGTGATATTAGTCTATTAGAAATAAACAAAAGAACGCTTACAATAAATTGTTGCCAGGAATATTTGTGAATGTTTTAAAAGCCATTTTTTGAAAATAAATTCATATATGGACTGATTATCATATAGCTTTACTTCTCTTTCTTCTATTTGTGTCTGTGTTCTATATGAAGTAGACAATACTGGAGTGATGGAATAATATAGTTTACATCTAAACTGAGCTATGGCCAAAGAGGTAAATGCAGTTTGGGTGACTGAGAAATGCATCAGAAATTCCATCCTAATACGGAATTTCAATATTCATTGTACATTATTATATTTGCTACGATTGTACTTCTCTATTTGTTTTTGAATTGAATGATAGAACACGTTTGAAACCGTAATAATGAAAGACTTCAAGTCTCAGAACAGATAAGAAAAATTTTCAAAGTGAGCAGTTAGAAAAGATATTTCATAGATTTTTTTTCACACGTAGGAATGAGAAAATTGAAAATTGTTAAAATGACGCTAAAAAGTAAAACTGATTCAAAGAACACAATTCTTCTGATGTTATGTTGTCTTTCTCACAATAAAAAAAAACAACAACGACGACGAATACTAAACGAACTGTAGTCTAATTCAATCTATTTCGAATGTGAGTGAGTATTAATCAAATGCATTGCTTTTTGTATGATTTGGCTTGAAATACATAAATACTTCTTCTTATTCAGCAATGATTAATATTTGACTGTTAAAGAAAAAAATACAAACTCAATCAACGTCAAATATCAGATATAGTAAAACAAAAACTAATGAAAAAAAAAACAGGAAGTCCTAAAAAGCCAATGTTAAATCAATGATTGTTTCCATTTCCATCATACAGAACTTGATCAATAACAATAACAAGTGCTAAAATAAATGTTTGATCTTCATTTGCTGCTATTTCAACACCAGAAGTATCAGTTAAAGAAAAGAATGCTTTGCTTATAGTTGCTACTGCTTGTCCTTGTTTTGTTAATACAAATGAATGAGCGAAGATGTCAAGTCCTTCGATAGCATATTGACCATCGACAGATTGAATATCAAATTTTTGACAAAAAAATGAAAATTTATTTTTAATAGTTGCTAATGGTCGATCGGAATCACTATCACGAGCTGATAATATATTAAGTGTAGGATGAAAATGCAATAATTCTTGATGAATTTTAAGTAAGCCGCTATAAATAAAACAATGAAAATAAAATTTTATTCTCACATTAACTATAACAACATTATTTCATCATCAAGAATACCATCTCTTTGAAATTTCAGTAGCGTTTTTTGTCTTTGAACAAACTAGAGGCGCATATTCGCAAATAGAATCGAGTATCATATTGATAGTTACTATTACTTTCAAAATATAATGTACTTCGCGGTTTTCACTATTCAACAGAGAAGACTTGGGTCGTCGAAGTATATTAACATTTAATTGATTATCGATTGATTGATCAGGTGAATTCTTGCTAGAGATTTTCGAAAACGATGTTCTAAAGCTATTTCTCTTTCAATCTAAGCAACTCCAGTTAACGAAGGCGTTGGCATTGCAGAAATATCGAGATTACAATGCCAGAGAAGTTCGAACGTAACAACAAATATCACCATTCAACTCAGCACGATTGCATAGATCGACGAAGAAGTATCTGCAGAATATTGTTTTCAAAAAGTTCCACCCATAGGGCGTCTCATGGATCAATTAATGATCAATCTGATTTTGATATATTTCGATTACTCTAGGTCTCCTCAGTTGCATGGTGAAAATCACAGATCTTCATGATGTTCCTATCAAAAGTTATTCAAAGAACAGTCGAGGACACCGACATTGAAATGAATAATAAGTAGTGAATCTATTGCATTCTTTATAGAATGTTTCAAAAGGAATATTTTTTCCTGTTCACAGTATACTAGTGTCTATGCATAAAATGTTGGATTCTTTTGTTTACTAACGATATGATCTATTCTAATGAGTAAAAGAACTTTTGATTACTTACTTTTCAGCCATGTCTTCAAGAGCAACTTTACTGCCCAATGAAAAAATTTTAGATCGAACAGTGAATACATCTCGACCAAATTCATCTTTAATTTGAAAATGATCACCAAACGAAAAGACTTTCTCTCGAATTTGATGTCGACGAACAGTTACAGTCTGATAATATTTGGAATTGATGATGGAGGGTGTCGAGTATGCTTTGCATATATGGGACAATGAATCTCATACTCTACTATCTATTGATGATAAGTCTCTAACAATTGTTACGACTCTATTTATGATGCAGAATAGTCACGTAAATATGAACAAAGTAGTAGCGTTGTTGCTTGAATGTTTCTTTTGACATATTCAGTAAATAATGACAACGGTAGAAAGCGAAGCGGCACGTACGAGAAAATGCAGAACACAAAATATTTTTATCAATATTGTCATCTCTATTTGATTTGACAAACTGTTTTTACGTTATCACTTAACATGGTGTGTTCTAATCATACCATCTGTTAAACTCTGCTGATACGAATATTTTAAAAAGAATCTTGATCAAACATTGAGAAGTTATTGAGGGTGTGGGTGTGGAATGTGCGTTTGGTTATAGACGTGAGTGTGGATTTCGATGTGAGTCTTCTCTTCAAGTTTCTAATTACATTTCAATGCAACGATTAATTTCAACTTAACGTTTAAATATGGCACAGAACTCTCGATATGATTGATCAGGATTCATTAAACGAGAAAACAACATTTACCTCTTTCTTTCGAGAATATTCGGCCAAACACAATCGAATCATTCAAAGAAAATGTCACTCACTGCAATTTGATGCAAATACAAATACTCGAAATCAATTCGTAGCGTCCATCTATTTGAGGAAACAGTTCCTAGGTAGCAATAATAGTAACTCCGGCTGATAGTAAGAAATACGATTGATCATGATGTCTAAGAAACTTGACTGTACGCGATCGATGGCGGAGACTTTGAATTTAGCAATCATTATTAGTAGTATAAGATTTTGAGGTTGATTTTTTCTTGTTTTTTAATTTTTTGTTAGGTACTGGCGTTATCTTCTTCGTTATCTCGTTGTTTCTAGTTTTTGTCTCTATAGTTCTTTCGCTTATCACTTCTTCATCTTTCTTTTTTTTTTTTACACACACACATATATATATCTATTTTTTGCTAACTTTTTTTTGTAAGAAGGAACAGGCAAGGAGATTTGTCAACCAGATTAACATTTTCGTTATTGGTCACCGAATATTAACGTTCAAGAAGGGTACGGGGTGTAGATGAACTAAACATCTACGCCCACATGCTACACCCTATGTTTTATCTCGATAGACTCTACCTAATAACAAAAATCTCATTTTAAAAGCTGTTTATCACTTGGAATATTTCTCTTCTGATATTATCAATCAAAATGTTATGGCACAAAATCAAAATTATATTTAGTTAAAATCGACTTTTGTAATTAATTATAATCAGTTTACAAATCATTCTTATAAATTTTGAACAAAACTATAATCTGTATGATGCACAATTATCTGGTTGTCCGAAAAGTCCGTGAAACTCATATTCTATGAAACCACACCCTTAAAATGAGTTAAGATGAGATCTTTTCGATTGATTAAAATCAGATGGTAATCAATTAGAATTGTAATTATATATAGCTAATTAAAATCGATTGAAGATTTCTGATTTTAGTCGATTTTAATTTTGATTTAATTGCAGAATAATCCGAGCGATAACGTGAATTATGGCTATAGGATTTTGAAATTTTAATCAGTTTTAAACAGTAAACTTTTTCACTGAGAAAATGTGGGTCAAACAAGTCAATCAACAAGATCCCACTGTAAACAAAAGTCTCTCTACATAGTAAATTTGGCTTTTGTCCATATTTTGTTAAAGATCTTTTATTATTGACAATATATTTTTGCATGGAATAAATCTGACACGATGAATGATGTTTGGAAATAAAGCACATGTCTATTCTGATTATGGATATGTGTAAAAAAATCAAGGAGAAAAAAGCTGAACTTTTAGAGATCAACTCAGATATACTTCAACAACCTCAAAACGCTCAGTTTTCATTCAAATTCTTCAAAAATATGGATTTTTTTTCGCATAACCATATATTTTATTTCCGGCATAAATTAGCAGTAATAATTTCGGAATAGACATGAATATAGCGGAAAGATTGCAATGCTAATTATTTCACACTTCTTTGGTTTAAAAAAGCTCTAGATTAATATTGTGCAGAGCAAAATCGAAAGTATAAGATATGAAATAGTGAACACATATATTTACTTCCAGTGGGTGAAAAGAAAAGCTATAGTAACCCATGTATTGGTTGACATTGTGTCTTTCGCCAAACCGCATATATCGAACGATCGCTTGTTATCATTATTATTTCATTGACAAAAAAAGAAAGAGAACGAAAAAAATAGTGTCTCCTTGGTGATCTATTCATATTGTTATTTCTTCTTACGCCATCATCAGGTCTATGAAATCTTCGAATTTGACCAGAAGACTACTGAGTTTTTGAATTTTCTCTTGATGAAAAATCTCCTAATTGCAGAAGTTAGCCTTTAATATTTTCTTCTGATACCTTCTGATTTTCAGTTTTGACAGGTTCGATTTTAGTGACAACATGAATCGATAAAAAATGCAAAAAGAAAAAAAATGACTGCCACAGCTAGAGGCAAAAATCTTTTAAGTCATTTTCTTGATAGTAAAAATGCTTTTAATTCATAAAAACGGGCTCCTATATCTACCCTCTGACTGTTTCGAATATTCATTGTCAGCTAAGGTTCCATCATACAAGATCTTTATAAAATGACAAACACATTAGACTTAGAAATCGCCTTATTGGTGTCGAAACGAATAATTGAATAGTCGGTCGTTCGAGCTTTTACAAAATTTCATAATTACTTTTTTTAGATGATCAAGAATTGTCAAAGAGAATTTTGTCATCAGAAGTATATAGTCATGATACCATCATCGCAAGAATGAAGTTCTAGGTAGTTTACATTTCATTTCTGATTTGTCATTTTTGTTTTTTGCATATTTTTATAAAATACTTATGCTTATTTTCTTCTTCATTCGTAAATGTAACAGATACGAGAATACCAGTACAAGAAAATAGATTCGATTACTGAGATATCAAATAACCGTGGTGATCGAAAAGTAATTATAGAAAATATTCGTTCATTTTTCAGTCTGTGAAAAGAGTATTGAAATTTGAAAACCTTGGGTCAAAATCAGAATTTTGTACTCTTTCTGAATATTGATTCAAAGCCTGTTGTAGAATTTGTGATTTAGGAGTTATAAATCGACCTTTTAGAGGTGTGGGTTTGGTGTGGTTGTGGGAATCTTTTTGTTTCATCAACATCTACACCCACACGCACACCCGCACCCATACTCCCACAACCACACCCACCCACACCCGCATCCACACACCCACACACCCACACCCACACACCCACACCCACACACCCACACCCACACACCCACACCCACACACCCACACCCACACCCACACACCCACACCCACACACCCACCCACCCGCACCCAAACTCACACACCCGCACCACCCAGCACGCTGCAAACGCTCAACGCGATACAAAGTACCGACCACAATGTCTGCAACACAGATAAAAACTCTCCTGAAAACGAGAAAAATAAAAAAAATACTAAGAATTTCATTCCAAGAAACGCCTACGATTCTTTGTAACATGTGACTGAAACAGCGAAAAGTTTCATGAAATTACAAATGAAAAGGAACCCATGAAAATGATTCGAAATGGATGAAATCAAGCATTTAAAAGTCCAGAATTTTCAACCATGTAGATATGAAAAACTTCGTGCGTAGGAACTCTTAGAATTTCAAGATATCAACCATTTAAACGTTTAGAATTTTACACTATGTAGATGTAAGAAAATTTATATATCAGCATTCCTTAAACTTAATGATTTCAGCGGTTTAAAAATTTAGAATTTTGAAGCATGCAGATATAAGAAAAACAATATATCGAAACTCCTAAAAGTTATTCACATCAGCCGTTTCCGCGTCCAGAAATTCGAAGCAAGTAGATACAAAAAAATAATTATACATCGAAACTCTTAGAAGTTGATGACACAAGCCGTTGCAGCGTCCAGGAATCTCAAGCGAGCAGACATTAAAAAAAAATTTATCGAAACTCCTACAAGTTGGTCATATCATCCGTTTAACCGTTTAGAGATTTGAGCCATGCAGATATGCGAAAATTTGTGCATCAAAACTCCTAGGAGTTCATTATATCAACCGTTTAAACGTCCAGAAACTCTTAGCATGTAGATATAAGAAATGTAATTTATCGAAACCCCTAGAACTTATTGATATCAGATGTTTAAACGATTAGGATTTTGAACCATGCAGATATGAAAAAATTCACGTATTCAAACACCTGAAGGTTACTGCTATCAAGCGTTTAAACGGTTAGAATTTTGAAACATGCATATATAAAAAAAGTGGTACATCGAAACTTCTAGAAGTTGTTGATATAAGCCGTTTAAGCGTTCAGAATTTTGAACCGTGCATATATGAATAAATTAGTACATTGAAACTCCTCGGAGTTGATGATATCAGCCGTTTAAACGTTCAGAACTTTGGATCATGCAGATATGAAAAAATTCATGCATCAAAACTTGTTGAAGTTATTAAGGGGGGCCTCCCCTCAGAAAATCCAATTTTTCGGAGATGAGTCGAAATTGAAGTTTTATCATAGGAAGATGCACTGAAGTCTCCTCTTTCAGAATATCTATGTTTTATCGAAAAATGAATTGACTTTGACGAACTTATCGTCTAAAACTTTGCTCCTACTATCATATTTTTCGAGAAATTTTCATGGTGTTTTTTCAAGGTTTTTCGACTTTTTAGGCTGCTTTCTCTTTGCATCATCATTTCGTAAAGTTTTTTTATATACTAATCACTAAGAGACTATCAACACTTAATATTAAGATCACACATTTATAGCCTGTCTTGAACATTAATATATAAATCAGGTGATTTTCGGAAAAATCGACTTCTAATACTTATTTTTCGTTTTTCTCAAAATCAATTTTTTCGAGTTTACCGTTTAGGCGGGGAAGGATTTCTTAATACTGACTCAATAGAGAAGGGATAATTTTTTTTTGTTGAATAGAGGACAGTTAGGGCTAGATCCTCACGATCTCCGATTTTTGAATTTCTCTTTTATTGAAATAAAAAACTAAGATATTTCAGTTTGATCAAATAAAGGGAAATTTAAAAATCGGAGATCGTGAGGATCTAGCCCTAAGGTCACTCTACAATTTAAAAACCAGCCCGACATGATTACATAGTAACCCCATTGTGAAATCCTTGCCCGCGTAACGGGTAATGAATTCACTAGAACTTGTATATAAGTTTGAGATTTCGGGGAGATATTTTAACCATAATCTATTCTAACCAAGACTAACATTCTCTGAAATTTTGGTTGAAATCGGATGAGAAAATAACAAAGTTCGTTTCTGAGGGGGAGGCCCCCCCTTAATATCAAGCGTTTAAACGTTTGGAATTTTGAACTATGGAAGTTTGAAAAAACTCATATCTAAAAATTCCTCGAAGTCGATGAAACTAGCTGTCTAAACGGTTACAATCTACTGTTAAAAAGATGTCTGAAATATTTGCTGCTTCACTATGTTGAAATATTGAAGGACCATTGTTTAAACACTTGAATTTTCGGAATCGTTAATCTAACAAAATATGTGGCGAAGATAACGCCCAGTTCGCCTAACTTTGAGGCCTGAACATGTTTAGTAATTATCACAGAGACTCGAATGATAAAAATGTTGTGGAAAGCGTGCAAAAAAATCAACTTTTTGATGCGTAAAATGTGTTTTCAGGACCATTTAGTGTTTACACGGCAATAAAGTCAGCTTCCGAGGTGTTTAAACGTCTACGAATATTCAACAGAAAAAAACTAAACGTTTTCACCAGTAAAATTTCAGAATTCTGGGTGATTACACGTCCATCTTTTGTCTGACGCGTGTAAACGCTTCGAAAAGTCAATTTTGCGGTGTGCACGCGCGTTTTCTCAAAAGTTTGTCTGCCTGGGCAGAGATTATAAGTTGGTACATCTTTTTCTACTTTTTTATCGTTTCAGCAAGCCAAAGTTTTACAAACACAACAACGAAATGATGATGATGATTTAATAATGGTAAGTGGAAATTTGTTGAACTATTATCATCTCTTTTTCTGTTTATAGCAATTAAATGGAATCAATTTAAGTCATATTTCACGTTGTTCTTCATTGAATGCGACAGTTAGATGTTTAGTTCGTACTGCATATGGTGAAATAGCATCATTCAATGATTTAGCTTCAGGTGAATTTGATCTCATTTTGAGTAAGATTAATAAAAAAAATCAATGATTATTTTAGTATTTCAAATCTATATTTTCAGCTTTTCTTGCTCGAATTCATCAATTGAATGTTGCATCAGTCTTTGCAGACAGTCAATCAATCAAAAACTCTTTACAACAAATGAAGCACGACGTCAACAAGAAAAATTCCTCAACTAGATCATCCATTACAGTATCAAAACGAGGAACTTCGACAACAGTTCAACCATCGTCATTATTGAATCAAGAAGATGATGATGATGACGACAAACTTTGAAATACAGCTTTTTGCGGTTCGTTTTTTCTTTATTTTGTTTAACCTTTTCTCTTCATATGAAATTGATGCATATTTTTTGTCGCTTGTTGTGTACTTTTTTGGGCTTAGTCTCATTTCAGGTACTTTTTCATGTAAGTTATATTTAAAGTAAACAAGTATTTGTAAATATATAAACATATTTTTTCTTCATGTTTGAAATGATTTTTTTAATAGATATTTTTTACAAATAAGTATATGATTATTTTCTTCTTAGATTTATGATCACCACAGAAGATCTGTAAAGACAGAGACAACACTTGTTTTATACTTTCTAGAAGTTATCCTAATGTTAGCAAATAATTTATTGCTCAAATTTAAGACCTCAGCTTAAACATTTATTTTTCATATCCAACGTTATGATATTCAAGCAAATAGTTATCCTAATGATAGTAAAGATTTTATTTCTCAAATTCGAGATCTAAGGTTAAAGGTTTATTTTTCATATCTAACGTTAGGATATTCAAGCAAATAGTTATCCTAATGTTTGTAAAGGTTTTTATTCAGTTTCTTTTTCATCCAGAAAATGAAGATCTGCTGGTGAAACGGTGTTCTAAAATTGTTACCAACCTATCTCTGGTATTTAAGATGGAGCTCGAATGTCTATAGTTTATTCTTTCTTCATCGAAATCAAAGAAATACTTATGTAAAGAATGTGATCATGAGTCTAATGGAAGTAAATAATCATATAACTCACATGAATTGAATACAAGGTCAATCAAATTGTTTTATTTTTAAGATTTTGAAAATTGTAATAGCAGAAAAAAAATAATTTGATGGAAAATTCAACTTTTAAATGCTTATACTGCTCGCGCTTCTTTTAAATAAATTAATCAATAATAATGGCGCACTTTATATATATTTAACAATGCTTGAGAAACGAGAATGATAGTAAGAAAAATATTCTATATTTGATTGCCACGTGTGGTGAGCAATATTTTAAAAAAAGTAAAAAATCATAGAAATTTCACTTTATTTGTTATCTTAACTAAACTTTATATTACAGAATAATTTGTATTGCTTTTCTTATTTCCAAACAACTATTTCAAAAGAGTCACGAACTAAA
Source organism: Rotaria sp. Silwood1 (assembly GCA_905250075.1). Taxonomy (NCBI): domain Eukaryota; kingdom Metazoa; phylum Rotifera; class Eurotatoria; order Philodinida; family Philodinidae; genus Rotaria; species Rotaria sp. Silwood1. The sequence continues at coordinate 46,283 of CAJNOP010000376.1, forward strand.
ATGTAATTTTTTAAAATTTACGTATATACTCCGGTATTAGAAATTTGTTATTACATTTTATATATTCGTCCTGAACGGAACAGCTATTATTCGAGACATCTACTATAATCTTTATACCATATCGTTTGTGATGTGTTATTACCTTCATACAAAATCAATATTCATCGATAAATTTCAAAAACATTTATTTTTGCTTCAATTTCCTTATTTAAAAGATTCCATTGTTCCAAGGTGGTTAGCATCTTGAAAAACTTTTCTTCTTAGTAAGAATGATTTCTAAGTGATTTCTTTGAAGATAGCATCACTATCATTTTCTTAGAAAATCTTTTATTTTTAACACATGACCACTAAAGATAGATTAAGTATTTTTCTATAACAATAAGGTTTATCGTTGTAGATTATAAATTTTATAGCAAAAAGGCAGTTTCTACTGCAATTTCAGATATGACTTGATAGTCTTGAAAATTGACAGATACTTGATTAATTTTTTCTAGCTCAGACAGAAACATTACATATCTCTATAAGTATAGGATATTTTGTGACTGAAAGCAACTGCTACGCAAAAGACTTTTGAATAGTAGATCCGCATCGGTTAAAATTATGTCGATAATCTGATTTCCTCACTCTTTTTTTCAGCAGGACCATATATGTAATATCGTTGTCCTTCTCCTGGAAGTTTATAAGACCAAGGGGAAAAAAGGAAAAAAAATCCGTACAAGCGTTCTATCAAAACTAATCTTGTCAAAAATATTTTTTGAATGTAAATATCAATCTTCCTGAATATATCTAATATATGTATAACTTCATCACATAGTGGGTGTTATATGTGTTATGCTGATTTCATCAAACCTTACGAATATATGGTAAAACACGGCAATTTTTTATGAACATTATTTATTCGAAACTATGAAACTATATAAACCAATTGATCTAGAGATCAAACTGTTTAGGAAATTATATAACTTAAGAATCTCCTTGGAACTGAGACATTCGATACGAAGACGCTCTGAATATCTATTATCGAGATATCAATGATTCGTAAAAAAGCGGGTCCTTACTTCTAAAATTGACCGCGATACGTTTATCCTTGAATATAATTACAGTTTATTATAATCTGTGTTTCCACGAATCTTGTTAGAAAAGTTACACTTCAATCAATTGATCGAATTGAGAAATAGACGTTCCAATACTCATTACTTAGAACACTTTATCAATGCACATCAATATGCTTTTCAAAAATACTACTGATTGATAATGTAATTGTCTATGTTATTCAATATCTATTATCCATTGTATTCATACCTGTAATGTACCATCTCAGCTATTCAATCAAATCGACAGCTAGTTTTTTATTCTGTTTTTGTTTAAATATCTTGAATATGGGAAACAAAATTTTTCTCAAAAGCTCGGCTTTGAGGAGCTACCTGTAAACAAAAAAGCATTGTCTAAAGGATCTTAGAAGAGATTTCTGTTGTTTGGTTTTGAAATTTCAGTTTTACTTTCAAACAAATATTACTTTGCTTTCCTTTTTTGAAATCTTTTCAACAAAAAATACTGACAATGGAGGTGTTTCAAGTGATAAGCGAAAAACCAGGATTTATTAG